>BPLR01011673.1:0-83178 GCA_021605095.1 Caerostris extrusa | reverse complement strand
TTGGTGACCACAAAAGGCGTGATTCTTGGCTTGCAAGAGAGAAGATCCTTATCCCAGAAATGGCCTCCTAATGATATTATTAACTTGTGGGTTTTTTCACTTTTCATAAAGATATGATAATCCCATATCCCTTTGGTCTGACTAATAACATATGAACAAATAGAAATCTGCTCTCTAATCACATACGGCCAAAACAGAAATGACCCAAGAATTTTTGTTCTTATGTCTCACATCTTTTAATCTGAATGAAATGAATGTGCTTGCATTAATAGCTGGAAAGGAGGATGTTATGAGCAAAGGATTTTAAAGTCCGAGGTGAACATGCTCATTTGTTAGGTTTATAATGAGTCCTTTTAGTTTCATTTGGAAGTAAGACAGAATATTTCTGTCTAACTGATAATAAGTAAGAGTCCCTATTAGAAAAACGATTATGGGATTATATTTTGCAGGCTCTGATCTCTTTAGTTGTTTTAAACCTTTTTGTCGTATTTTTTGTGACGAGTGTCACTTCTCACTTCAAAGTGTCAAAATTCATCACTATGTCTAAATTACACAACACAATTTAAACGTAGAAATAAATGGAGTGTGATGCTGTTCATAGCTAGCTGCACTCATTCCTTATTCCTCTACACTCTTAAAACATCTATAGGGATTTATTCGGAAGTAGCATTTCAATTTTCTACTTTTAAGCCTTGAGGCACATTTTTGCAAGGAAAGTAGCTCGTGCAAATATTACCTATTATTTAGATGTATCCCACAATGCTTAAGATTTTATGCATGATATTGTCTCAATAAATGATAATCGAAACTTCACGATTTTTCATTTTCCAATAGATCAAAAATCTAGAATGAGATCCAATACAACAAGAGCAAGATAAATGTTTTTCGAATTCGGTGATATTTCATTTTGATACGAATGCCGTATTAGTGAACCATGCTGGTTAAGAGAGTTGACCAACTTGGGTAACAATAAAGTTGGAATTTACCATCGCGATAGCTTATAAATATCAGACCAGATTATTATCCTAACTTTTTGAAATTTATGTTTGATAATTTTCATCTGTTTAAGTGGTTAGCCGTTTTATTCGTTCTCTTTTCTGGCTACACGGATTGGACATCCCGGCCAAAAATGAAAAGCTATTTATTTTTTCTGCTTTAATCTAGGGTATACTTCCAATATGCTGTCCTATCCCATAGAGTCACAAAATACGATACGAGAGCCCTACGACGCTATGGACGAACATTGAGATTCAAGACGATATAGCAGGCCTAGACGTAACGAATATCGCGGTAGCCTGCAGTCCATGGAAGAGGCTCGTCTTCCCGAAGGGATGGTGCATCTCTCTTGGCCGCACAACCAGTTCCGCGTTCCTCCCACGGGGTCTGTTGAACTCCCAGGAAATTCCTTAGCAGGGTCACGCTGTCAGGAAACGGGGACTGCGATTCTGGTACCATCAACTTCAAGAAATGGATCCTCTCCAATCCTGACGTCGATGGAGGTGCCCACACACATGCATTTCCACAGTATTCTATACTCCTACTCATGGAATTTAAATGAAAAACTCTGTATACCACGAGAAATTTAGGTGGACGTATACACAGATTAATGCTATTGTAACCATTCCTTCCTTTTTCCATAAACCTATGGCCAACATCCATACACTGATCATCCTCTCATATTCACCTTTTTCTTTATTATTAGCAAATGAATGCTGCTGTCTTTATTATGAGCCTCTCAAAAAATAATCAAAATCATCGACGTCAAAATCATTTAGCATTCAATTTCTAATAAAATCTTATGTATTAGGGAAATAAATGTCGAAATAGTTTTGATGTCGAAAAATAATTTTCACCTTATAAGCTAAGAAATTTTCTTCATATATAAATGTTTAAGTTTAGATTATGTTAGCTGAATTCTATACCAAAATATAGTCACATTTATATAAAGAATTCGTAATCTCGTTGCCATGAAAAAGCTACAATTTGAAACTGGTTTGAAATTATGTTCGAAACACCAAGGACCCTACAGAGATATAAAGCTGCCAACACCATGAACGTTGTTAAAGATATAAGAGGAGTTGGCCAACCAAACATCATTACAATGTGAAGATCGTCTGATGCGATTCTGAGTTCAGAATAACGCAGTATTGCACAAATATAAAATTCATGTTTCGCTTTATTAAAGAGTTTATATATATTTTACTCGTACTATAGATAGCGCATACAGTTAGTTATCAAAATAATGGGAAACTCCCTAGATTTATAAGGATTCCTTTACATAATACTGGCGTAGGACAGCCTTTTGTCATGTAATACAACTTGAATTCGCTTGGAATCGAATCATGCAAGTGCTGAATAATGTTTAGAGGATTATTGAACCATTCTTTATATGGAGATATTGAGAAAGTTTCTGGAGCGCTTCCGGTGGAGGATATCGAGTGCTGAGCTCATTGATGATACTGAGCAGTCTTGGGACTGTGCCAGACATGGTAGATGTTTCACTTTCATCCTCGTGTTCATCAAACCATGATTGGATAGGTTCCACTGCATGAATAGGAGCAGTGGTATACTGGAGAATTCCTTCTCCAGCAGAAAACAAAGCTAGCTTCATGGGTTGAGGCCTGGTCAGCTGAAACATCTCTATACTTTTCCCCAGTGATCCTTCGTTTTCAGGGATACGATTTGGACAGCCATCCACGGCTGCTCTATATCATGATGGATCCAATCTCATGCTTGTCAGTTGGAAGGAGACAATTACTATCATACGCCTTGTGCACTATATCCTCTCAATACATGCAACGTCCTGTTGCGGGAGTGTAGAAAGATGATTCGTCTGACAATACTAATTGTCTTCCACTTATCAATTGATCAGGGTTTTTGTGATTGTGGCAACACTGTAGACAACGTTTGGCATTAACAAGGGATATAACTTTATAAAGTGGTTTGGGGATTACTGCGCACATAAATGCCCCTGTTATAAGAAAGTGTCTCCCAGCTGCAATTAGTAACACTGGATGAATCGGATGCTTTCAGTTTAGATCTGCGAGTCACTGCGAGCTTGCAGTTTGTTTTATCTTACAGACACTTACAGTCCACTTCAGTACCATCGGTCTCTTCGCTCTACAAGCTTCCTCCCAGCTTCCGCTTCCTTCTTTCAGCTTTCTGGGTCTTTCCAAGACTGTCAATGCTGTGTGTGTCATCTGTCATGGTTTAGACACCGTTTTGTTTTTGAGTTTAGACACCATGTACATCTATAAACGCCTAAACCGCTGGGGTGTTTCAGTCACAAGATGTAAGCTGGTTTAAACTCTCTGGGTTCTGACGTTTTTGGCTTTTGACCAGAAACACCCAGGATGTATACAACTACTTGGCTACCTCACACAACCATGGTATATTAAACTATATTAAAAAACTGGTGCATTATACTTTATATATTAGCAAACGGAGATAAATATTGCTTAGTCATTGATGAATGGACACCGAAGATGACTTCTACTAGTAAGCTTAGGCTTTGAAGTCCCTACAAATATACGAAGATTTTTATTTGAAATATAGATATCTTTGCGAGAAGGGAAAATCCAGATATTGACTCATTTCAGTCTAATTTGTTATCGAATCAGTTTAATCCATGTCGGAAAATATGTGGAGTCAGTACCAAGCTGAGTTTTCATTGTTTCTCTTTGCTAAATTAGGTATCCAGGCTATATCAATTCAAGAACAATTCAGAAGAAAGTATTACGATCACAAAGATATCTGGCCTCCCCAGGCATCAAAACTTGTAGAAATTCAACGCCATAAAACTGGCAGCGAATAAGATCATACTATCAGGTTGGTGCGTATGGAGCAGCAACTTATAAGCAAATTTTAAAGAGATGTTGTTATACAACTGCAAATTTTATACAGATTGCTAGCAGAGAACGCTTTCCTAATCACTGTCATATCATGCATCCGTATCCTGGTTTCTTGTGGTTCCATATAGAAATAATTGTTGTACTTGTCAAGAATTGAATAGTGTGCTTTTCAGTAAGTAGGCTAAATTCAATACCAAGGGATTGTCGACAAGTTTCCCTGGATAGAGCCTGTGGCCTATTATAGTCTTTTCAACATAAAGGTTAATCGACTACTGTATTACAATAGACAATAAATGGAAATATTCTTTAAAACATGACATTTAAATGCTTTGGGATTCATGTTCTATTAATTATTATATCCAGGTACAGGACATGAACATCACCAAGTGTGGACCCGGATGAGAAAAAAAGAGCACACTGTTTGCCGAGAAAGCTCTCTGGTCTCTGACAGACCTTGATCTATGCCCGGAAAACATCGTACTCTACGTCACGCTCGCTGTCTTGGTTCCTTGTAAGGTAGGGTTGAATAGCATCAATACTAAATCAAAACAAAAATTTTCATATCTGAACTTTTTACAAAATATAGTTCACAGATTTTATCATTTGAGCATAATTAAGAAAGCTTTTGTTTAAAAGCGTAAATGCAATGCTATTCCATTCTGAAATTTGGTAAAACCATGTGATATCAATGTAAATTGATCTCAATTTTTTTAAATAATAAATAAAATCTGAGACTTTTATGATTTTCAAGTAAAATTTCAGTAAAAATAAAATGTTGTTTTCATAAGATTCTATCGTGTTATATATAACTAGTGAGGCGATATAAAATGCTAAACAATAATGTTTGTTTAAACATGAGTACAACTGAAGGAGTTGTCACGTCGTACTTTGAAGGTATAGCTGCCATGCAAGCAGAGTATTATTATAAATATTTTTTTAGCTGTAATTTCAAATGCTTTGTTATATTTTGTAAAATTTGCATTAAAACTATTCCTTATGTAGACCACATTTATTGAATAGACGGAACACGATAATTAAATTAATGGGTTTATCAAATCAAACACGTTCTCGTCCAAAACGGCTACATTGGCAAGTATTAAAAAACTTTGTAATTTTATCTTTTTTTGAAACTAATCTTGTTTTTTTTTTTTTTGTCTCCCTTTGTATCGCCCCAAAATTATTAGTTCATTAACTGTAAAAACACTAATTTCTTAGTATTTAGTTTGATATTAAAAAGCATATAAAATGTCTTACTGAATTAAATAATTGAAGTTATACAAAATCTCTAAAATAGTCTAATAATATTGATTTTATAATTATAATAATGTAGGTTAATTTTATTAACTATATAATACTCATAGAAAAAGCATTTTTAGTAAGAAAATTTTGGCTGGATATTTTTTTTTTTTTTTTTTTGAAATAATTAAACATTCCTCAAATAGCATTTGAAACACAATTTTATCGTTCACCACTGTTAATAGATTCAATTAGATTAAACTGTGTAGTTAAAAATATCATTTAGCTAACTGTCATCTGACTTGAGATTTCAATATTCAATCAGTGTTATACATATTGAACGTTAGACAATCAGTTATGATAATGAAAATCGCATTTTTGTGCTGTGAAGGCTTTCTCTTGATGGTGGCCGGTGGAAAAATCGCCTGGACGCGGTACCAGATGCACGTGAAGGTGTGGCTCTACTCCACGGGGTGACCTGGGTGAAAAAGAGAAGGACATCGACAAGGACAAGGAGTTCGACGCCTTCATCTCCTTCAGCCAAGGACCAGGACGTCGTCATTCTGGAACTCATTGAACGTGAGCATTTCATTGCAAAACTAATTGAGAAAGACATGGCAAAAAAAAGGACGAACAGCTGTTTTTATTTAATACTGTTCATATAAAAAAGAGCTTGCAAAGTTTTTGCTTCTAAATATTATATCAAAAAATAATTAGATCTCAAATTCTTTTAAAACTTTTTCTAAAATTTCACCAGTCTAATAAAAACATTTTTTTCGTATATTTTTAAACCAGGTAGCCAACATGGGCTGAAGGGAATCTGATAGGTCAGCTGAAAACAGCAATAAAGTTTTGCAAATAAAAGTCAATCCAGGTTTTTTCAACTAAATGGTGACTAAAGAAAAGTTAATGCTTTCCTTGAGACAAGTAAAATTTTTTTCTTAAGTAAACATTCAGCTTCGTAACTCTCGATTAAAGGGGCGTAATTTTTTTTTTTTATCAGTAAACAATAATTCGTCAATTTACTGGTTGTAGATAGAACAGGTCATTGGTAAACAACTTTTACGAAGAAATAAAGTGCCTTAGTCTACTGGAAAAAAAAAAGACCTACACTGCCTGATTCTTCTGTACAATAGCAGTGTTCCCTCAATCACGTTTTCAAAAAGCAGTTCCTAACAAAGAAAATTGAAATTGCTAATCACCATGGGCATTTTTTTAGACTTGGCACCTTACACATTACTTTCCGTTACCTAAAGGAAAGATTTTATCTCAAATATCCATTGTCGACACACTGTGTATTATCTGGGAGTTTGTAACAATATTTGTATCTAAATAGGATTATTTTCTCTCGATGTTTGATGTCTGTATAAAATATAAATTGCGATTTCATTATGCAACCATAGTCAACGAATGAAGTAAGCAGAAAAGACAGAAATTCATAATTCATAATAGTGAGTTTTCAAAAATTATTACACATACTTAATGAAGACACTAATACGTGGATGCAGAGATTAATATATAGATATTTTTATTTAATAATAAATTGCAAAAAAATTAAATCTATGAAGGTCCAGGATAAGACTTTAAGTCCACGAATTATTAAGTCAGGAAATTTAAATGTGTCAAATTAAAAAAATTTATATATATATCATACTCCATTGGATTAAATGCATTTTTAGTTCATTGTTACATATTTTGCCGAAATACTTTAAAGATTTTTAGAAGTATTTTGCGAGAATGTAACCTTGTTAAATGAGTCTGTAAATTTTTCTCTATTCTATCCAACTGTCAGATCTCGGACACTTTCTGAAAACTTATAATATTCAGTATCGACAAAGATTTACCGATCGACACTATTCCTCGGTACATCCTGAGTACAGATATAAATTTATAACAATCTCAATACAACAAATGATCTCACTAACCGAAGCCTGAATTCTTTTTGCAGAGATTGAAGCCAGGGATCCCAGAGTGAAGCTGTTTATCCACTACAAGCACTTTCTGCCGGAGAATTCATCCAACTCAACATCTTGCGGGCCATTCAGGTTTCCAAGAGGACTGTCCTCGTGCTCTCCAAGTACGTATCCTTATATTGAGACACATGCTGAGAATCAGATGCATGATGATTCATAAACTGTCTTCTCCCACTCGTAGCGACCTGGTCGCCAATTGGCCAGCGCTCTGGCCGTTGGTACCACGGGCTTCAAGTTCGAAATCTGGCAATGACAGGGATATTTGTGAGTGGACCGGAGTCCACATTAAATTTTGGTCACAGTCTAACTAGCCTAGAGTGTACACACAATGCCCGTAGAGCGACAAACCAAACCAAATTTCTCGCTTGTTTTGTCGCCTCATGAACCAGTCAATCTCTTAACAAATTTTAATATAAGACCACCGCTTACTTCTATACCTTATTACCTTCACTTCTGTTTTTCTCTATGGAGGGAAAAAGTAATGCCTTATAAGAGAAACTTCAATAGTAACTAACCCAAATTCAAGTTGTTAGATAAGAAAACTTTTTACATTTATCTAATTACAAATCAAGAAATCCTTAGCTTCTCACAGAACAGCAATATAAATTAATTATATTGTTTTGTTTTTGTAATTAATAGAGTGCTTTTATACGGTAATACGTTAGGATACATATACATTATAATTATATTTACATAACATGGCCAACTGAAATCTAGGATAATTATTACTCATTTGATAATAAATGCTAGCGTTTTCGTTAGCCGGGCAACATATTATCTAGTTGAGTAAAAGTCGTAATATAAAGTGTGGTCCTTAAAAAGGTCCAGAAGTGTTTGAATTTGAAAGTAAACAAACAATTGTTATTTTCGGTCTGGCATACGTGAAAGGATTACTTGTGAATGTTGGTAATGTCCTTGAATGGATACTCCATGAGGATGGCCTGACTAATTCTTTTTTTTATAAAAAGATGTCCCACTTCTCATAGGTGTAGAGACGATTTCAAAAATTCAGTTATTTTCTTTGCGGATAAATATGATCTTAAAAATAGAATATATTTTACATGGATGGCCAGCATGTTGTGCTGATCTCTGTTTAACGGATCTTATCAGGGAAGGATCTGGATTGGTACGTCGATTTCATTCGGTTGTCTTCAGGATATTTTAATGTTCAGAACTGTTTTACTTGTTGAATGGATTTGGCTATTTTTTCCTGTTTTTCAGTATTTTTCCGGTTTCTTTCGCAGGAGCTTTCTGGAGAGCGAGTGGTGCATGTTTGAGTTCCGAGCTGCCCATAGAAAGCTCTCAAGGACAACATGAACCGCATCATCATCATCAAAATGGGAGACCTTCCCAAAAGGACGAAGATCTGCCCGAAGAGATTCAGGTGTACCTTCAGAGCACCACCTACCTCACGTGGGGGACAAGTACTTCTGGGACACCCTACTCTACACCCTTCCCAGATCTTAGCATTTTCCCGAATCACCTGATCCAAAACAAAATTTAAAATTCCGATCGCTTATAGTAAATCTAATCCCACTTCTGAAGAAGGAAATTCCTATTATTTGCATCGCAGTCACTTTTATTTTTAAGAAGCATTTTCTTTACTGATAAAATTAACTTCTTTTAATGAGTGAAGAATTCTTCCAAAAATCTATTTATAAAAGCAAGCGCAGTTCTTCAGGCAGTTTATGATGTATGAATTTTTGCCATAAAATCCCAGATCTTTTATGGTATGCCATAAGATTGCGTTGCAGATAGTTTAATGTGATAAAGGAATCTGTAAAGCTGTTTCTTGAACTTTTCTGCGTTAAAGCACCCAATGACTCCCAAAATTCTTCGCAATGAACGGAAAGATATTGGAGTATATGTTACTCAACATCTTTCCTTCGACTTTTTTATTCAACTTTTTACTCTATTTTTTCATCAAGCACACGGAGTTTCTTATACTTTACATATGTATATATATATATATATAAATATATGAAAACTCCAACTGCTTTATGAAGGATGTCTGATAATCAGTTAATATGCATTTTTGTATTGCCCTTTTATACATCATTAAATGATTCATAGTGATTGTCATTGATTTTCAATCGTTTATGAAAGATTATCGTGACATTTATGACAACAAATTAGTGTTAATTATTTCATTTACTTTATTACTAAATTTTAGGTTTTACATGATTTTACGAATGTAAGGTTCACTCACATCATTTTAAAACAAATTTTTGAGTTTAAAACAAAATTACATACATAAGTGTATAATATGAAATTGTTTAGAAATAAAATGTATTTTTTTGAAAGTGTGAATTTTTTTGCTCAATTTTTTAAAAAAAATAAATTTGGCTTAATGTGTCTTCAAAACTTGCAAATATGCATTTATTTAATATATAATTACCTTGGGGTAAAAAAATTTAAAAAAAAAAAAAAAAAAAAGAAACTTAAATTTATGCTTTAGATTCTTTAACAGTAAAACAATTTGTTAATAATTATCAAATTATCGTAAAATGATGCAAATAGTCGGTACATAATATTGCAAAAATATATAAACAGAATACATGCAATATTTTTATAGTTGTGAAATTATAAAAAGGATATAATATTAAAAATATTTTTATGAAGCCACAAATTATTTACTTATGTTTTTGCAGAACAACTTAGCTATAAGTTTAACCGAGTTTATCAAATCACATTTATTGATTTTAATCAATTTATTAAGTTACTTTACTAGATTGTAATAAGTTTTATTACATAAACCGTCAAAAAATATTTTATGATGTGTAGATTCGATTTAATTTTTTAAATATTATTCAAGAACACCACATTTCTTACTAAAACATATTAAATATATGACAGTTAACATAAAAAGTCACATTTAATTCTATCATTACTTAAATAATATAGTTTCTAAAAAAAAAAAACTTTTATTTGAGAGTTTCCTACAAAATTAAGGACATTCTTCGTTAAAGGTTATAATTAAATTATTAAATTATAATTAAAGCATATCATTAACATTCTAAAAAATGTAGCATTTGATGTTTCAAATGTATAACTGAGATTTTTAGCACTTTATAATCATTATGCCATACTCATTTACAATTTGGTTTCATCAGAGTTTTGTGGAATTCAAATTATTAGATAATGTTTGATAATTTTCTAATGATGAGCATTTTACAGCAACATAAAATGGAGATTCATGATTTTCAAAGTTTCTTCTTCTCTCTTTAAAATGACATTTTTTCCAACACACAAAAGGTTTTATCAACATTCATTTATTTACACAGTTCTATTCATGTAATCCACTGATTTAATGGGACTTTTCTATAAAATCAAAAATTTGATCATGTATATATATTTCAATCAGGAATGAAATTATTCCAAAAAGTGTTTGTCAACATAGAAATCTTTAATAAAACACATTTCCGTTTTATAAATAACAGTTGTTGTGAAAAACATTATAAATATTCCTTCCATAAATTTAAAAAAAATGCCAAAATTAACATAACTTGTATAAATGTAAATAAATTCCTTATTCTACGAGAAGTTTGTTTATTTTCATTTGGGATATCATAGACAGTTAATAGTTATTTTTGGATTTTTGTAATATGAAATGTATTTATGCGGCAAGAAATAATTTTTTATCTGTAAATATTGAATGAGAAAAATTAGATTCTTCTAAACATGGAAGTATCTAAATTTGCACATCTTTGATTTACTGATTAAGTTGCAATATGGAAGAATTTTTTTCATAAAGGATGAAAATATTTTTAGTGTTTGAACTTGGTTTAAGTATTAGTTTCACATTTAACTAACATCCTCTTTTGAAGTTAACTAGAAACGTTAATTATATCGAAATCATTCCTCCTATTGCCTACAGGAAAACACGCGTTACTTGCTAGCCGGAACACCGCGCAGAATACAGGAAACACTAGTGAAATGCGAGTAGTTAGTGTAACCATTTCGGAGAATTATAAATTAGTTCTAAACAAAAAGGAAAACGATGCTGACAAAAAATTGAAAAAAAGTAGGACAATATGAGAAACCTACAAAAATCCAGATTTCAGCTCTGTGATAATACCAATGTTAATTCAATGGTTTTGGTTTTTTTTTTAGCCATCCTATCATCCTCTTGTGTTTTATCTGAGACGAACGAGACCGTCTCAGAGCTCAGGGAATGTGTTGAAAGTCTATGAACCACATATGTATGAAGGAAAACCTTTCTACTCCATAAATTATCATGAGGACAGCTTTCTGCCACTGGGATTTCTTAGAGGCGCGAATGTCGCCGGGCTATTTGTGAACGCTCACTTACAGGGACTTGAAGAAAAGGCTTTCGAAGGGGTCGTCAGGCTCGAACATATTTTTATGTTGAATGCAACAGTAAATGGTTTTGAAATTAGGGCACTGATTTAATTCATTGAAATCAGTTATATAATTAATAGATAGATTTAAAAATGTATTCTTGACATCATTATTATACATCATAAGTTTATAACTTGCACATTTCCGGTTTTAAGTTTTTGTATAAAATCTATGATTAAATTAATAAACATTGTTTAACTGTTGAGAACAAAATTGAACTCCATATTTGGTATTTTCGTAGAATATTTAGAAAAATGGTTATTCATAGCATGAAATTATGGGTTTCACTATTTACCGCACACACTGTTTGAAATGAAACATTTCTCAAGTAAGTATATCACGGCTAGAGTTTGCATATTTCATGCCTCTCTACGAGAAAAGAAAAATAATTTGTGATAGACAAACTAATGCTTCTGCACCGTGAAAAAGTAATATGAGAGGTTGTTTTCTTCAATCTTAAAATTCCCCGAACAATACTGATTTATATAAAAAAAATTTATATGCTTATTAAAAGCTAGGTTTTTCAATTTATTTTCGGGGTTTTTTTTTTTTTTTTTTTTTTTTTAAATTTTAACCAAGCAAAATCTTGTCCTTTTTATGTGCCATAATATTGCATAAAATGCTATCCAACACAAAGTATAGAGTGCTAGTAGAAAAGTAGTAAAATGTAGTCACAAAAAGTTTTACTAAACACAGCTTTTGTAGAAACATTAAATTAAATACCTTTAAACAAAGAAAAAAAAAGATGAACGATATTTTACGAATATATAAATAAATTCCATTATTTTTGCATAAACAAATGCTGAAAAATAATTTTATTTTATTTATCTAATTGATAATAATAATCTAATCTAATTGATAATAATTGATAATATAAATCGTTTTTTAATTGAGAGAGTTGCTTTATTTTTCTCCGTCTCCTAAATTCTATAATCGTTAAGAAGAGATTAAAGCATTTTTTTTTTTACCAAATTAAGAAACAAAAATAATTTGCCCAACATCAAAAAGAAATATTAAGGTGTGACTTTCAAAAACTTAAAGCCAGTAGTTTGCACATATAATGGATACAGTATATAAGTACATTTTTAATAACTACAACTTCATACTTTATACTATCATACTGCAACTTCATACTCACATTCTATATTATGCACACTATGCTACCTTTAGAAATATAATGTTTTGAAAATCAATTTGATAATTTTTGGGATAGAAATCTAACCAAGAAACCCCTTCACCACCCTTCAAATATGTACATTTTCTAGAAATTAGGAATTCCTAACCAACATATATCCAAAACATCTTCAAGGAGCTTTGAATATTAACCATCATACTAACTCCATATTAACCATCATGCTAACCATGTTATACTGTTTTTTGTAAATAGGTTCTTTTTTGAAATTTGCTCCAGGTAGTAAAAATCGCAATTTTATTATTTATGTCAAACATATAGCATCTTTTTTTTGCTCTTTATCTTTTGTTTAATAAATAGACTTTACAAATAATTCAAATTTGTTTTGCTTCTGTCTCTTTCTTTGCTTGAACTTCATTATCCTTAATTTATGGACATGAGTGTAAATTCATTTAGATAAAAGATTAAGCTCAAAATATTTCAATTTTAAAATTTAATCGAAAAATCTATAATATTTAAAGAAAAGGATTTTTAAAAATCATTATTGTTTGGAAATTTAGCTTTAGTTTTGTGTTTCTGGCAAACTGCTAAAAAAAAAATAATTCATTTGAAAAATTCGAATGATTTTTAATTCCTGACTCATGAAGGGAATTCTTTCAAATACCATACACTTCTTCTCAATTTATTTACAATACATTTTTACCAAATGTATACTTTTATGATTTATATACTATAAATGTCCAGAAACATTTGCGGATTTACTTTTGCGTAGCAAGTTCTCTGACCAATTCTGCAAATTTTCTGACCAATTTTGAATTCATTTACATTACACTTTGATCAATTTTATGGTTCTATATTTGCATGGTAACAAAGGACAATCAAAATATCAAAAGGGACAATCCTCAACAATTCTCCCATCCGACAAATTCTCCCCTTCCTACAGCTGTTGTTCCCTCTAACGGACATTTATTTACAACTGAGCTAGGAAATTCTCCACAAATTAATTTGAGATAATAATAATACACACCTTCAACAAATTAAAATTTAAAAAAACTGAAATCTGCTTGGCAAATTTCTACTTATCATGTGTGAACATTCGAGAACGGATGAATAAACTCGGTAATATGCCAATGTTTGATAATGCAAGAGATATATGAATCAATTCAATGGAATACTACAATAATGGCCAAATTGAATAGCCACTTGATTATAGCAATGTTGAATAGATCAAGAACTCCATGTAGAATGTTTAAAGAATCTCTAAAAAGAATGTACAAAAGTAAGATAAATGTAGTCGTAAATGAAGAATGATGTACTCCAAATTCAACAAGTTATCATATGCAATAGCCAAAACAATATATCAAAGTTTGAAGATTCTAGGCAAAAATAAAGATATCCAAATACAATAAGAAGCACCATACAGCTCAATAGGCACCGGAAAAAAACAAAAATGAAATATATGAAACTGCAAAAAGAAGAAATTGATCAACGTACTACGAGTACTTATAGCATGAGAAATACAAACGTTTAAAATTCCAAGCCGAAACATGACAATGCTTCAAAACATTTCAAGCAAGATCCAAACTACAAAAGACTTCAAGCAAAAGCCGAATTCTCCAGAAAATTCCTGAAGACTAACGTTATCCATGAAGCATTTCAAGAGTTAACGGGTCCAAAGTACCATTTTCCGCCAAAATTTGCAATGGAGTTTTATTTGCTTGGCCCACATTTTCGGACAACGTCACGGACCCCTAATTAGGTCAACATCATGTTCATACATGATAATAAAAAAAAAAATTGTGAACATTGTCAAACCATATGTGCAATATGCGTTAAAATCGGTACTTCATCATTACATGGCGTCATCATTAATATTAAAAAAAAATCGATATCCATCTGATTCATAGTGCGATACATTAAGGAATATCAGCTGTCAATGCCTCATTCGAGGCATGTCTTGTTGTTGCCACAGCAAAATAAGAGACCACTCCCAGTTCCGACACCCCCTCCCCTTCCCCTTTCTCGTGTCGAATTAAAAATCTTTCCAGACAATTGATTTATCGCGTCTATTCCTTTTACAGTCACAGAACTTTAAGATTGAGAATCATTTAGCTGTTCAGAGACCCCCTTTATTCTACACATAAACCACAATATTCAATATTTCGGTAAAACAACGGATGTAGAAATCTTTTAAGTATGATTGTTTAATCCATACACAGATGTACCGTGTCTAATGGCATGCAGGTTTTGCCAATAGTGCGATTTTACGTGTCATTAAAACGACGTATTTGCGCTGAAAATTCTTGAATTGAAATGTTCGGTTGAAAAATTATCTTTGTAGTGATTTACTGCAGGACATGGCAATCACTTTTCAGAAGACAGATCAACTGGAAAAAGCCATCACGCAACGACAATTTTACGCATTTAATTTATTTATGCATGCATTTAGCGTAAAAGACGACTAAAATGGGTACCCAGTGTCCGAAAGGAGGGGGGAGGGGGTAAAGTTAGACTTCTTCCTTTGAGTGCTCCATGTCTTTGTACTGCAAGGTCAAATACAAAAAGAAGCTGCATTTTTACCCTTATCATGACTCGTCGGTTTAAGAATTTCGATTGCCCAGGAACAGTTTTCATTATATATGACTTTCATTGTATGTTAAGGTGCAATATGGAAGAAATATTTTGATAAAGGAAGAAATTATTTTTGGTTTTTGGACTATTTTAAGCATCAGTTTCACAGCTAACTAACATCCTCTTTTAAAGGAACTAAAAACTTCAATTGTATCGAATTCATTCTGTCTTTTACATACAGGAAAGCACTCGTTATTTGATAGCGGGAACACCTCACAGAATACAGGAAACGCTGGTAAAATGCATGCATTTACCGGAATATAATCTCAGCAACTTCGATCGTTGAAAAAAAATCAATTGATTCATTTTATTTTTGTAAAATTGGGCGCGTCACCATTCCGGATAAATATAAATTAGTTATAAACAGAATTGAAAACCACGCTGAAAAAAAATTGAAAAAAAGGATAAAAATATGAGGAACCAACAGAAATCAGATTTCAATTCTGTGGTAGTACCAATGTTAATTCAATGGTTTTGCTGGCCCTCCTATCATCCTGTTGTGTGTTATCTGAGACGAACGAGACTGTCTCAGAGCTAGCACCTTCCGGCAATCAAAAATGCAGAGACGTCGTTCCAGAATGCGAGTGCCGCGAGTGTTCTCAAACTACTTTAGAACTGCATTGCTGGAATGTGTCCGACTTTGAGAAATTCAATGAAAAACTGAATAAAAGGAACACCCCCTACACCATACATCTTCACAAGGACAGCTTCCTGCCGAGGGGATTCCTCAGAGGCTTGAACCTCATCGGGCTAGTTGTGGAGGACCCTCACTTGGAGGGACTGGATGAAAAAGCTTTCGAAGGGGGTCGTCGGGCTCACACATTTTCTTGTGTTAAATAGCTACGCAACGGTAAGTGGTTTTGAAATTAGGGCATTGATTTAAATAATTGAAATATTTTTCTAATTAATTTTGATCAGTTGTAAAATTGAATAGATTAAAAATTTGTTCTGGAACACCATTAATATACATCATAAAGTTTATAACTAGCAAATTTCCAGCTTTAATTCTTTGTATCAAAAATTATGGTTCAATTAATTATAATCGTTTAATTGCGGAGAACACAATTGAACTATATTTTTGGTATTTTCGTAAAATGTTTAGAATGGTTATTCATAGCATGAGATTCTGTGTTTTATTACTTACCGGACATGTTTTTCTACTTACCGGACCGTTTTATTGCTTTTGTTGGAATGAAACATCTCTTAAATTGTCACTTTTAGTGTTAGCATATTTCATGCCTTTTTACGTAAAAAGAAAAATCATTTGTGATGACAACTGATGCTTTTGCACCATGAAAAAGTAATATGAGGAGTTATTTTCTTCGATCTTAAAATTCCCCCAACAATATTGATTCAGATAAAAAATTTTTACATAATTATTAATAGCTAGGTTTTTCAATTCATCTTCGGGTTTTTTTTTTTTTTTTTTTTTTTTTTTTTTACTTTTATTCAAGCATAATCTCGTTATTTTTTTGTGTTATAATATTGCGTAAAATACTATCCGACACAAAGTGTAGAGTGCTAGTAGAAAAGTAGTAAAATATTGTCACAAAAGTTTTACTAAACATAGCTTTTATAGAAACATTAAATTAAATACCTTTTAAACAAAGCAAAAACATGAACGATATTTTACGAATATATAAATAATTTCTATTATATTTCCATAAAAAAATGCTGAAAAATAATATTCATTTATCTAATTGTTAATTATATCCATCATTTTTTAGTTGGGAGAGTTGCTTTATTTTTCTACGACTCCAAAATTCTAGAATCGTTAAGAAAAGATTAAGCATTTTTTTTTTTTACCAAATTAAGAAATAAAAATAATTTGTCCATTATCAAAAAAGAAATATTAATATGTGCGTTTCAAAAAGTTAAAATTAATAGCGTGTTTATAAATTTTTGCACTTATAATAGATCCAGTTTATAAATAAGTTTTATTATAAACTTATTTATTTTTATTTTTAATAAGTACCAACTTTATACTCTATGCTATCATACTACAGCTTCATACTCACATTCTATATTATGTACACTATACTACCTTTAGAAATACACTCATGTCCATAAATTAAGGATAATGAAGTTCAGGCAGAGAAAGAGACAGAAGCAAAACAAATTTGACTTATTTGTAAAGTCTATTTATTAAACAAAAGGTAAAGAGCAAAAAAGATGCTATATGTTTGACATAATTAATAAAAATTGCGATTTTTTACTCCTGGAGAAAATTTTAAAAAAGAACCTATTTACAAAAAACAGTATAACATGGTTAGTATGATGGTTAATATGGAGTATGTCTCCCGGACGATGCAATACAGGCCTTACAACGCCTAGGCATGCTGAGTATCAAATTATCAATCTGATCTTGGGGAATATTACACCCCTCATCAAGCAATGCCCTCCGAAGTTCCAGTTGACAGGTGGGAGGAGGTTGACGGGCTGCAATTCGTCGGCCAAGCATATCCCACACATGCTCTATTGATTCAAATTCGGTGAGTATGCTGGCCAATCCATACGGGTGATATCCTCCAATTGAAGGCATTCGTCTACAATGTTTGCACGGTGAGCACGGGCGTTGTCATCCATAAACAGAAATTCAGCACCCATGGCGCACCGAAACAAACGTACATGTTGTTCCAGAATGACATCCCGATAGATGTGGCCTGTCATCGTTACACTCTGAACATGCAGGTCAGTTCTGGAACCAAGAATAATTCCTCCCCAAACGAGCCATCCTGCACCACCGTAACGGTGTCGTTCAATGGTGTTCTCTTGGTGGTAACGGGTACCTGGCGCTCTCCATATGAAAGTCCGGCGAGAATCAGAACGCAAACTAAACCTGGACTCGTCGGAAAACATAACACCAGACCACTGTTGCGGTGTCCACAATGCATGCTCTCTACTCCAGGTTCATCGCAGGCGACAGTGAGTTGCGGTAAGTGGAACACATCTGACAGGCCTACGAGCATATAGACCAATGTGTCCTAAGCCTTGAAAACTTTCGTGCCGGTAGCTGAGGAGAGCTGACGAGACAGGTCTGATGCTGTGCTCCGTCTGTTTCTTTTGGAAGTAACTGCTAAATACCGGTCCTCATTCGGCGTTGTAACTCGGGGGCGACCTGTACTGTAACATCTACTCACATTACCATCATCTTGGAATCGTTGCCAAAGCCTGGTGATGACACTCCGGGCGAGTTCAAGTTCCTCGGATACTTCCAGCTGGATACGTCCACATTCCAGTCGTCCGATAATTCTACCACGTAAAAATCATCCAAATGCTTCCTTTGTGCCATAACTATGCGGTTATTGCACTGAAAGGTTTTTAAAGCGCTTGTGAACAATTTTACTTCTTTGCCACTATTCCTTATGTACCCCTCTCTTACACTCTCGTCATTGTGACGTACTAACCGCGCCATCTGGTGGTTTCCTCTAATTTGCATATTCTTCTTCAAGATGTGTGTGATAATTTTCAGGTGAAATTTTTTATTTTAGTGTTCAATTTCTGTGGGTTTCTGAATTATCTTTAATTTATGGACATGAGTGTATATTGTTTTGAAATTTAAATTTATAATTTTGGGATAGAAATCTAATCAAGAAAGCACCCTCAAATGTGTACACTTTTTAAAAAGGAATTAGGAATTCCTAACCAATTTATATCCAAAACATATTCAAGAAACTTTGAACTAGAGGTGAACATATTTCAGCTGCTTAACAACAGCTGAAATATATTTTAGACAGCGGAATTATAGCTATGCGGGATCAGTGATGTTGGGAAGTCTTTCTTTTATATGACCCACACTTCTCACTGAGTAAAGAGAACTATTATCAATAATTCTGACTGAATAATTTTGAAATGAATGAAAACTAAGGCGGGGCTTATGAGCTCATAAAGCGTTTAAATACTTCTTTTAAGGGGTTTAAAGTACTACATTTTTAAGCTGGAATTTGGTCAGGAGTTATATATTTAATAAACTTAAAATTAATTATAAATTCAAGATGAAAATATTCATCAGCATTTTAATTCAATGATTAAAAATTGTAAACGTTTGATTTCCGGCAGCAGGGCAACGCTTACCGATAAGTCGCCGGTTAGCTAATTTAAAAGAGGAATGACTGACTTGTGGCTCAGTGGAGAAGAGCGCCGCTGGTGAGCATTAGGACGGAGGTCCAATCCGACGCTGGCTTTGTTATAAACACTGTTACAAACAAACTACACTGTTTAAAAAAAGGGAGTCTCGATGACGTTTGGGATGTTCAGCATCTCTCCTCGTGAGTCGGACTACCCGATAGGAGTTTTCGGGTTTTCCCCAAATAGGACTCCCCCAAATGTGGGGCAGTTCCTTTAAAAGTCCTCCTGGGAGACACTGCCCTCCTTCTTCAGCGACGTGAAGCCAAGTCAGATTTCTGCCTACGTGTGTTCCATCAGAAGCAGAAGCTGCCTCCCCTTCCCTTTATCCATGAGATCTCACGGGTTCATGGACTTGTTCTAGATGTTGATGTCTACCAATAGGGATAACGAACAACAACAAAAAAAACAGGAAGAGATTGAAATTTCAGCTCTGTGGTGTCAGCCAGGTAGGAGTGTCTTTTTTTCTAGGAAACTAACTAACCCAAAGAATTCTTCCTTTCTCAATAAATTACTCTTAGAAAGAGAAATCATATTTATGCGGGGTCAGTAATGTTGGGAAGTCTTCCTTATAAGTAGGGGGGGATATTGCTTTGCTAGTATCAAAAAAATGTAATTATTTTTTTATTTTACAACAAATGCCCCCAAATGAAACATCAGGCGAATGGCCGCGTCAATTTTATTCTACATTCATTCTCCTGTCTGACAAAACAAAGCGAAAATAAAAATCAAGCAAAGCCGGAGAAATAGCTAGCTTTTTGTAAAATGAGGTTCGTTCAGAGTGTGAATTCTCTTTATAGTGTGCATTTCCTTAATAAAGTAATGCGATAATAATCTTTGCATAATGAAAGCCACCCGCTTCCACTTCTCAGTTGTCAGGGATATGATGCAACTGCGCATGCGCCCATCAGAACTCGGCAATTTCCCAGGAAGCTCAAAATGATTTTTTTTTTCGTAGCGCCCACTATCACTTCCCATAAATTTAAAACAGCGGTAAGAATTGATCTCGAATGCGGGATGCTGAGTGATGATATAGAAGTGCAAATACCCAGTTCTCGATAAGGAAGAATTAACAAATGTAGATTTCAATCTTTTTTATCAGAGAACATTTATTTTTTTTAATTATATATTTGTAATACAAAAAAAAGCAAAATACATCACATATATGCTTGTGATCCACTTGCTAATTCCTATTCATCTTTATATGACAATCAGACAGCTCCTTATTTTTCAATAAATCTTCAAATATTCATAGAATATTAAGAATTGTATTATTTTTTAAATCTTTATGCTTGTCTAATTGTAATAGATGTTTAATTTAAATTGTTTCACAATTATGTTCTTAAAGTTATATAGATTGTATGCATATCATTTCTACTATATTTTTTTTTATTCTTACAAGAATTTTTTTTTCCTTCTAAGAATCTTCAATACTATTCATTTAAGAAGAAATATATTATTTATTCTTTTAAGAATAAGAAAGAAATGTTCAAAGAATAAAAGTATAAAAGAATGCAATAAATTAAAAAAAAAAAAAAACTTAAAAGAACATTTTCTATTTTTAACTGCTTTGTTATGACTAGCATTATTGTTTTGTCTCAATTTAAATATCTGCTTTTCTTTCCATCTAAACATCTATTCATTTCCAATCCAGATAATGTGGAAATAAAAGCTTAATTTAACTTAATCCCATTTAAGTTATTCCCTGAAAATATATAGCTTTACCTTTAGACGTAAGAAATAATTTAAATATTGTAGTTTTAAATAATAACGTAATTAGATGTATATACATATTTGCGTAATTATTAAAAATTTAATTACTTATTTTTAATTTTAAAAAAATTATCTGCCAAGTTTATGTTAATAAACAATGTATTATGCAGATATTTTCAAATTAACAATCTATTTTTATTGATATTTCAGTTATTTTCATTCCTATATTTTTGTAATTCAAAAGATAACAATTAAAATAATAATTATAATAAATATAAATTTAAAATTTTACTTTTTAAATTGATGAAAATTTGTTTAGACGATTAGAAACAAATGTGCTATGAAAGAACATGGCTAATTTTAATGTTAATTTATGTCTAGTTTTAAGAATATTTATTATAAATTCATATTAATTTAAAACAAACAAAAAAAGTAATTTTTATTTTTATGCTAATTGAAAATATAGAAATATTTTCCATTTATTAACCTGCTCTGCTGGTATTTTAATTTTTATTCTAATTTGTATTTCTTATGATTATTTAAGAAATAATTTGTAAATTATATTTGCTACTATATTAGTATTTTTAATAGTTTAATATTTTAAAATATTATATATATAAAAGATATCAATTTTGTGCCCTCCTGTTTTTAACTTGATTATATTATTATGGATTTGTTTTTCTGAATAGTGCTTTTTATATTTTGAATTGAGTTTTATAATAAATTGAAAATATACACAGATAAACTAAATGTACTATTAAATAAGTAATTAATAGTACTAACACAAGTAATTAATTGTACTATAACAATTAATTAATTAATAAATTTGCTTGATAATTTTGAAAATTATTCTTTGTTTAAGAAAACAACATATAACAAAAATATGTTTTTATTCATTTTCATCCTTAATATTAGTTACTTTTTCAAAGATTTGGCTTATTTTTATATTTGTTTGCTATTTTTTGATTACAACTTTCTGTTCCCCTTCTTATAATTTTTTCTCTTTTTTATGAGGATTTTTGTAATGATATAAAGTTAATAACTTTTAACTTTTCTAAAAATCTTTCTGCTATCTGCAAATTAAAAGTTAAGTAGTAATATATAAATAAATCATTACAATTTCTATTTTCTTTGCATGCTTCATGTGAAATTATTAATTTATTTTATACACCTTTATAATAAATTGCAAGCATAAAGAAATTTACTATATTCTGCATTAATAAACCTATTTGTTTTTGTTAGAGCATTGTTCTTTATTTAAAGAAATGGCAAATGTAAGAATCAATTTTATCATTAATATGTATTTTTTTTTTTTTATCATTAATATGTAAAGGTTTTCAAATATTTTACTAATTTGTTTTTCAATGTCCTGAATCTTTAAAATTAATTCAGGTATTTTAAATCTTTTTCATAGTTGTTATACATTACAAGAAAAGTTCATGTAAAAATATTGCTCCATAAAATCTGAAATGTTTAAATACATGAAACTTGCACAAAATTATATGTAAATAATAAGTAATTTAATCAAAATTTTAAAAAGTTTCATGTAAATAAATCTATAAAATACATACTCATTACAGAAGACATGTCAATACAAAACAAATAGAAATCTAGTTGTTAGTAAACAAATATTTTTTTGACATTAGCTTATTATTTAACTCATCACATTAGCTTTTTATTTGACTCAATTTACCATCTATGTCATGAAAATGAATATCAATACATAAGCAGTGATTATATCATTTAATATACCACTCTGAAATTCATACATATTTCTGTGCTCGAAGACCTGTTAAAGGAATATAATTTATAAAACAATCAAAATGTGAAATTTTTTTTATTTTCTAGTTATCATTATCTTTAATATAAAAAATGGAGGAGTGGGTGAATTCTCACACTCGTGTAAGTTGAAAAAATTATTTTATACAGCTTAAAATTTAATATACATGAATAACAAAAATGATCTTGAATTTGGAATATTATTCAGATGGGAAAGGATATTTTTTTCATTTTACATTTTTCATTTTTCATTTTTTCATCATTTTACAAATTAATCGTATGCTTATAAATCAATACACAATGAAAAATTAAAAACTATTCATTTAAAATTCGTAATATAATTTGAATAAATTTGATGAAACGACGAGGAATAAGACGTATTAGGAAAGGAGTTTAACAGAAATTAAACACTAAAAACTTAATTTAAATAACTTAAATTATTTTTAGATTAGTCTAGAGATATTGTACTAAGAAGAAATGTGTTTAGATGAAACTAAAAAAAAATTTTTTATTTATCAGCGGAATCATCAACGACGAACAGCAATGAGGACGATCTTTTATGATCTAGTATACGATCTTCTGTGAATCACGAAAGTAAGTTTTCCAGTTTATTTTTTATATTAAAAATATTCTATAATGTAGTTTAATTTTTCTTAACATAACTATATTTAATACTAATTAATTCTAAAGATATGTGTCTTCGTTGCTCTTCATCGTTGATGATTCCGCTAATAAATTAAAATGTTTTCTTTAGCTACATCAAAACACATTTCTTCTTAGTACAAGATTCTAGACTAATCTAAAAATAATTTAATTTATTTAAATTAAGTTTATTGTGTATAATTTCTGTTTACCCAGTTTCCTAATACGTCTAATTCCCATCGTTTCATCAATTTGCGAACATGTTGGGTTTTTTTTTTACTTTATCAGAAATCTTATTAATCAGTTTTCTTATTAATATTCATTCTCCCAAAAATATGTTATAAATATTCTTTGCCATAAAATATTCGTTTTCATATTGATATTTATTCGCCATAAAATATGTTATAAAATATTCTTAGCCATAAAATATCCATTTTCATATTAATATTTATTCAGATCCTTGAAAATCTGTTTATCAATTCTCTACGCTTAGGTTCAAAAAGTCATAGAAATTCCTGCATTTCATAAAAGATTCAGTGTTTAATTTCAATTCAAATTTTAAAAATGATTATAAAATAATAAAAACTAATTAATTTAAGTTGAATATATAAATATGAAATACACTACTAATCATATACATTATCAACAATAATTGGCTTTTGGAACATTTTCACAAACCCGGTTTCGCGCCGGGTGCGTGAAATATAATTTCTCCACGGATGACAGTCTGTAGAATAACCAATGGTCCGGGGTACGCTAAATATATTTCCTCTCGAGATGAGAGACTATAAATTAAACGTTTCTCAGCAGGAGCGCAGGTTGCGTTGTACTTCTTCTCGGACGAGAATCTCGAAGCTACTGAACGTCAAGGGAGCCAGTGCGTAGGAGGAAGTATTGTTATAAAGTTGATTTTCTTCCTCATGTGCAATAGAATTTTAGTTACATAGAGGTTTAAAAATATTTATAAGCCATTTATTTTGTGTTTTTCCGTAGAAAGTTCCTGACTTCCGGTTTACCAGGGACTCGGTACGCATTATTATATTCCACAACAGTCGACTGACATCCCTGGAGGGGCCCAACCTGCAAGACCTGCCAGTACTCAAGATAATCTCATTTTATAACAACTCCATAGAGTACGTCGCGCCGGACGCATTCCAGGTAAGCAGTTAATTTCAGTATCCATAGCACAACCACAGATACAGTATTCAGCAGTTCTCAGTTTTCAAAGTATAAAACTGGAATATAATTGATTAAGAAAATTAATCAAAATGGACAATGAACAACCTATTTTAAATTTCTCCGTTATGCAACCAATGAGTTTTAGATAAATCGATTTATAGTGATAATCTTGCACATATTGAATGATATATCACGTTTTTTTCTTTTAAATTAAACGGTAGAAAGAATTTTTTTCTAAACTTAAAAAATGAATGTAATAATAATTTTGAGAATACTTTTAAAAAAATTAAATTTGAAAAAATTTCAACAAGAAGAAACACGCGTGCAAATTAAAATAAAATCGACGGAATGGCAAATCGAATGCTTCAAAATTTTAATTATTCCTTAAAAAGTCACTTAGCATGCCCCCAATTAACGATGTTTGGCGAAATGGTAAGCGGTGTAACTTCAACAAGGCAGTAATTGACCTTGAAACGCAATAGAATTTTAAAAGAAAGTAAACGCCAAAGCATCAGAGCTGCTCAACCTGGACACAAGAAATGATGCTCGAGGGCTCAAGAAATAAAAAGAATCATTCTGCGGATTATCTCTCGCTAATGCTCAACAACAAGCGCAATCACATTTTAGTCCGACCTGGAATCACGATGGTTTGTAGTTTCAACAATGAATTTAGAATCGAATTGAGCTGTGTTACCAGCGGAGACATGTCTGGAGACGTCCAACATAGCGGTGGGATTTAAACCGGACTGTTGCTTGTGATTGTTTCAATTGATGCCAGGACTACCGTATCCGTTATATCCTTACAAAATACACGGCGATACGTTGACGGTATTCCGCGACTCGTTGTACTTTGTATCTTTACTTCTCTGTATCCTGAGAGTACATTTTCGCACTCTAATACTCTGCAATACATTGTAACCACTTTGCATATATTAGACTTATAACGGCTTCAAGAAGAGGTCCACTTTCAGGTCCATGAAAACAATTATAGAACTGCAGAACAAGGCGATTATTTATGATTACTCTACATTTTCCTGCCTTGTTAAAGTACATATCTCGGCATCCTGTGTGTACATCTTGGTAATCTAATGCCCTGTAGAACAAGGCGATCATTTCTGATTAATCTATTTTTTCCTGGAATTTTAAAGTACATATCTCGGCATCCTACGTGTACATCTTGGCATTCTAAAACCCTCAAAACATGCGATCATTTCTGATTCTCGGCATCCTGCGTGTACATCGTGGAATCTAATGCCCTACAGAACAAGGTCATCATTTCTGATTAATCTACCTTTTCCTGGAGTGTTAACGTACATATCTCGGCATCCTGCGTGTACATCGTGAAATCTAATGCCCTGCAGAACAAGGTCATCATTTCTGATTAATCTACCTTTTCCTGGAGTGATAACGTACATATCTCGGCATCCTGCGTGTACATCGTGGAATCTAATGCCCTGCAGAACAAAGGTCATCATTTCTGATTAATCTACCTTTTCCTGGAGTGTTAACGTACATATCTCGGCATCCTGCGTGTACATCTTGGCAATCTAATGCCCTGCAGAGCCAAAGGTCATCATTTCTGATTAATCTACTTTTCCTGGAGTGTTAAAATACATATCTCGGCATCCTGCGTGTACATCGTGGAATCTAATGCCCTACAGAACAAGGTCATCATTTCTGATTATTCTACCTTTTCCTGGAGTTATACATATCTCGGCATCCTGCGTGTACATCTTGGAATCTAATGCTGCAGAGCAAAAGCATCATTTCCTGTGTGCACATCTCGGCATCCTGACAATCTAATGCCCTGCAGAACAAGGCGATCATTTCTGTTTACTCAAATTTTTCCTGGAGTTTTAAAGTACATATCTATCCTGCGTGTAAATCTAATGCCCTGCAGAGCATTATCTCTTTTTTCCTCTATTGGTTATACATATCTCGGCATCCTGCGTGTACATCTTGGCACTCTAATGCCCTGCAAAAGACTATCATTTCTAATTACTTTATCATTTCTGATTCTCGGCATCCAGCGTGTACATCTTGGCAATCTAATGCCCTAGAGCAAGACTATCATTTCTAATTACCTTTTTCCTGGAGTGTTAAAGTACATATCTCGGCCTCCTGCGTGTATATCTTGGAAATCTAATGCCCTGCAGAACAAGGCTATCATTTCTGATTATTCTACCTTTTCCTGCAGTGTTAAAGTACATATCTCGGCATCCTGCGTGTACATCGTGGAATCTAATGCCCTACAGAACAAGGTCATCATTTCTGATTATTCTACCTTTTCCTGGAGTTATAAAGTACATATCTCGGCATCCTGTGTGCACATCTTGACAATCTAATGCCCTGCAGAACAAGGCGATCATTTCTGTTTACTCAAATTTTCCTGGAGTTTTAAAGTACATATCTCGGCATCCTACGTGTACATCTTGGCATTCTAATGGCCTGCAAAAGCATGCGATCATTTCTGATTCTCGGCATCCAGCGTGTACATCTTGGCAATCTAATGCCCTACCTTTTTCCTGGAGTGTTAAAGTACATATCTCGGCCTCCTGCGTGTATATCTTGGAAATCTAATGCCCTGCAGGAACAAGGCTATCATTTCTGATTATTCTACCTTTTTCCTGGTGTTAAAGTGCATATCTCGGCATCCTGCTGTGTGCACATCTTGACAATCTAATGCCCTGCAGAACAAGGCGATCATTTCTGATTAATCTACCTTTTCCTGGAGTGTTAAAATACATATCTCGGCATCCTGCGTGTACATCTTGGAATCTAATGCCCTGCAGAACAAGGTCATCATTTCTGATTATTCTACCTTTTCCTGGTGTTATAAAGTGCATATCTCGGCATCCTGTGTGCACATCTTGACAATCTAATGCCCTGCAGTACAAGGCGATCATTTCTGATTAATCTACCTTTTCCTGGAGTGTTAAAATACATATCTCGGCATCCTGCGTGTACATCGTGGAATCTAATGCCCTACAGAACAAGGTCATCATTTCTGATTATTCTACCTTTTCCTGGAGTTGTAAAGTACATATCTCGGCATCCTGTGTGCACATCTTGACAATCTAATGCCCTGCAGAACAAGGCGATCATTTCTGTGTACTCAAATTTTTCCTGGAGTTTTAAAGTACATATCTCGGCATCCTGTGTGCACATCTTGACAATCTAATGCCCTGCAGAACAAGGCGATCATTTCTGATTAATCTACCTTTTTCCTGGAGTGTTAAAATACATATCTCGGCATCCTGCGTGTACATCGTGGAATCTAATGCCCTACAGAACAAGGTCATCATTTCTGATTATTCTACCTTTTTTCCTGGAGTTATAAAGTGCATATCTCGGCATCCTGTGTGCACATCTTGACAATCTAATGCCCTGCAGTACAAAGGCGATCATTTCTGATTAATCTACCTTTTCCTGGAGTGTTAAAATACATATCTCGGCATCCTGCGTGTACATCGTGGAATCTAATGCCCTACAGAACAAGGTCATCATTTCTGATTATTCTACCTTTTCCTGGAGTTGTAAAGTACATATCTCGGCATCCTGTGTGCACATCTTGACAATCTAATGCCCTGCAGAACAAGGCGATCATTTCTGTGTACTCAAATTTTTCCCGGAGTTTTAAAGTACATATCTTGGCATCCTACGTGTACATCTTGGCATTCTAATGGCCTGCAAAACCTGGCATTTCTGATTCTCGCAAAACCTGTACATCTTGATCATTTCTGATTCTCGGCATCCAGCGTGTACATCTTGGCAATCTAATGCCCTGCAGAACAAGGTCATCATTTCTGATTTTTCCTGGAGTGTTAAAGTACATATCTCGGCATCCTGCGTGTACATCGTGGAATCTAATGCCCTGCAGAACAAGGTCATCATTTCTGATTAATCTACCTTTTCCTGGAGTGTTAACGTACATATCTCGGCATCCTGCGTGTACATCGTGGTATCTAATGCCCTGCAGAACAAGGTCATCATTTCTGATTAATCTACCTTTTCCTGGAGTGTTAACGTACATATCTCGGCATCCTGCGTGTACATCGTGGAATCTAATGCCCTGCAGAACAAGGTCATCATTTCTGATTATTCTACCTTTTCCTGGAGTGTTAACGTACATATCTCGGCATCCTGCGTGTACATCGTGGAATCTAATGCCCTGCAGAACAAGGTCATCATTTCCTGATTATTCTACCTTTTTCCTGGAGTGTTAACGTACATATCTCGGCATCCTGCGTGTACATCTTGGAATCTAATGCCCTGCAGAACAAGGCATCATTTCTGATTAATCTACCTTTTCCTGGGTTTTAAAGTACATATCTCGGCATCCTGTGTGCACATCTTGACAATCTAATGCCCTGCAGAACAAGGCGATCATTTCTGATTAATCTACCTTTTTCCTGGAGTTTTAAAGTACATATCTCGGCATCCTGCGTGTACATCTTGGCAATCTAATGCCCTGCAGAACAAGGCATCATTTCTGATTAATTCTACCTTTTCCTGGAGTTATAAAGTACATATCTCGGCATCCTGCGTGTACATCTTGGCAATCTAATGCCCTGCAGAACAAGGCTCATCATTTCTGATTAATCTACCTTTTCCTGGAGTTGTTAAAGTACATATCTCGGCATCCTGCGTGTACATCTTGGAATCTAATGCCCTACAGAACAAGGTCATCATTTCTGATTATTCTACCTTTTCCTGGAGTGTTAAAGTACATATCTCGGCATCCTGCGTGTACATCTTGACAATCTAATGCCCTGCAGAACAAGGCGATCATTTCTGATTAATCTACCTTTTTCCTGGAGTTTAAAAATACATATCTCGGCATCCTGCGTGTACATCTTGGCAATCTAATGCCCTGCAGAACAAAGCATCCGTCATTTCTAATTACTCTACTTTTTCCTGGATTGTTAAAGTACATATCTCGGCATCCTGCGTGTACATCTTGGAATCTAATGCCCTGCAGAACAAGGCATCATTTCTGATTAATCTACTTTTCCTGGAGTGTTAAAGTACATATCTCGGCATCCTGCGTGTACATCTTGGCAATCTAATGCCCTGCAGAACAAGGTCATCATTTCTGATTAATCTACCTTTTCCTGGATTGTTAACGTACATATCTCGGCATCCTGCGTGTACATCGTGGCAATCTAATGCCCTGCAGAACAAGGTCATCATTTCTAATTACTCTACCTTTTCCTGGAGTGTTAAAGTACATATCTCGGCATCCTGCGTGTACATCGTGGAATCTAATGCCCTGCAGAACAAGGTCATCATTTCTGATTATTCTACCTTTTCCTGGAGTGTTAACGTACATATCTCGGCATCCTGCGTGTACATCTTGGAATCTAATGCCCTGCAGAACAAGGTCGATCATTTCTGATTAATCTACCTTTTTCCTGGAGTTTTAAAGTACATATCTCGGCATCCTGTGTGCACATCTTGACAATCTAATGCCCTGCAGAACAAGGCGATCATTTCTGATTACTCTACCTTTTCCTGGAGTGTTAAAGTACATATCTCGGCATCCTGCGTGTACATCTTGGAATCTAATGCCCTGCAGAACAAGGCGATCATTTCTGATTAATCTACCTTTTCCTGGAGTTATAAAGTACATATCTCGGCATCCTGCGTGTACATCTTGGAATCTAATGCCCTGCAGAACAAGGCGATCATTTCTGATTAATTTACCTTTTCCTGGAGTTTTAAAGTACATATCTCGGCATCCTGTGTGTACATCTTGGCAATCTAATGCCCTGCAGAACAAGGTCATCATTTCTGATTACTCTACCTTTTCCTGGAGTTGTTAAAGTACATATCTCGGCATCCTGCGTGTACATCTTGGGAATCTAATGCCCTGAAGAACAAGGCGATCATTTCTGTTACTCAAATTTTCCTGGAGTTTTAAAGTACATATCTCGGCATCCTGTTTGTACATCTTGGCATTCAATCTAATGCCCTTTCTGAAGAACAAGGCGAATCATTTCTATTTCTGAGTAATTAAAGTACATATCCGGCATCCTTTACATCGTGGAATCTAATGCTGGAACAAGGTTAATTTCTGATTAATCATATCTTAACGTACGGCATCCTGCGTGTACATCTTGGCAATCTAACGCCCTGCAGAACAAGGTCATCATTTCTGTTTAATCAACCTTTTCCTGGAGTGTTAAATTACATATCTCGGCATCCTGTGTGTACATCTTGGAATCTAATGCCCTGCAGAACAAGGTCATCATTTCTGATTACTCTACCTTTTCCTGGAGTGTTAAAGTACATATCTCGGCATCCTGCGTGTACATCGTGGTATCTAATGCCCTGCAGAACAAGGTCATCATTTCTGATTAATCTACCTTTTCCTGGAGTGTTAACGTACATATCTCGGCATCCTGCGTGTACATCTTGGAATCTAATGCCCTGCAGAACAAGACTGATCATTTCTGATTACTCTACCTTTTCCTGGAGTTGTTAAAGTACATATCTCGGCATCCTGCGTGTACATCTTGGCAATCTAATGCCCTGCAGAACAAGGCATCATTTCTGTTACTCTACTTTTTCCTCTAGTGTTAAAGTACATATCTCGGCATCCTGCGTGTACATCTTGGCAATCTAATGCCCTGCAGAACAAGGCTATCATTTCTGATTAATCTACCTTTTCCTCTAGTGTTAAAGTACATATCTCGGCATCCTGCGTGTACATCTTGGAATCTAATGCCCTGCAGAACAAGGTCTATCATTTCTAATTACTCTACCTTTTCCTGGAGTGTTAAAGTACATATCTCGGCATCCTGCGTGCACATCTTGACAATCTAATGCCCTGCAGAACAAGGCTATCATTTCTAATTACTCTACTTTTTCCTCTATTGTTAAAATACATATCTCGGCATCCTGCGTGTACATCTTGGCAATCTAATGCCCTGCAGAACAAGGTCTATCATTTCTGATTACTCTAACTTTTCCTGGAGAGTTAAAGTACATATCTCGGCATCCTGCGTGAACATCTTGGCAATCTAATGCCCTGCAGAACAAGGCGATCATTTCTGTTACTCAATTTTTCCTCTATTGTTAAAGTACATATCTCGGCATCCTGCGTGTACATCTTGGCAATCTAATGCCTGAAGAACAAGGTGATCATTTCTGTTTACTCAAATTTTTCCTAGAGACTTAATGTACATATCTCGCCATCCTGTTTGTACATCTTTGGAAATCTAATGCACTGCAGAACAAGGCGATCATTTCTGTTTACTCAATTTTCCTGGAGAGTTAAAGAACATATCTCCCAATGTGGTACATCTTGGCAATATAATGTCCTTGAACAAGGCGATCTTTTGTTTGAATCCAACGCTGAAAGTTAATGTACTTTCCATTTAATTGGAAAATCGGCCTGCAGAACAAGGCGATTATTTCTATTTACTCAAATTTCTCAAAGTTTTAGTCGAAGTACTTATCTCTGCATCCTGTGTACATCTTTGCAATCTAATGTCCCTGCAGAACAAGGTGATTCATTTCTGTTTACTCAACAAATCAAATGTGTCCTGAGGGTTAAAACATTACATTTCTCCTTTACATTTCATCATTTGTTCTTTTTTTCAATCAAATTTTAAACAAGGAGTTCATTCCTGTTTACTCAACCTTTTTTTGAGAGTTAAATTTTTCTTTTTTATTTGTTTCCATATCCCTGCAGAACAAGGCGATAATTTCTTATTTACTCAACCTTTCCATAAAGAGTTAAAGTACATATATCGTCTTCCTGAATTTACGTCTTAGCGTTCTAATTGCCCTGCAGAAAAAGGCGATCATTTCTATTTACTCAAATTTTTCCTATAGAATTAATGTACATATCTCCACATCCTGTTTGTACATTTTGGAAATCTAATGCCCTGCAGAACAAGGCGATCATTTCTGTTTAATCAACCTTTTCCTTCAGATTTAAAGTACATATCTCTGCATCATGCATGTACATCTTGGTAATCAAATACCCTGCAGAACAAGACGATCAATTGTTTACTCAAATGTTTTCTGGAGTTAAAGTACACTGTCTCCATCCTGTTAAATCAGGGGTTCTTGCATAACACCTTGATCATTTTGTTTACGTCAAATTTCTCAAAGTTTTTACTCAAAGTACTTATCTCTGCATCCTGTGTGTACATCTTTTGCAATCAAATGCCCTGCATAACATTGAACTTCATTTCTAAAACTAAACCTTTTCCTGAGAGTTAAATACATATCTCTGAATTCTGTGTGTACATCTTGGCAATCTAATGCCCTTCAGAACAAGGCGAACATTCCTGTTTAATCAACCATTTCCTGGAGAGTTAAAGTACATATCTCTGCATCATGCATGCACATTTGAAATAAAATGCCCTGCAGAACAAGGCGATAATTTCTATTTACTCAACCTTTTCATGTAGAGTTAAAGTACACTTCTCTGCATTCTGTGTGTACATCTTGGCACTCTAATGCCCTGCAGAACAAGGCGTTCATTTCTGCTTAAACAATCTTCTTTTAGAGTTAAAGTACATATCTCGGCATCATGCGTAATGTTGGGAATCAAATGCCCTGAGAACAAGGCGATTATTTCTGTTTACTCAACCTTTTCTGAGAGTTAAAGTAGATAGTACTTCTCAGATGGGGTATTAGATGATATAGGAGCAGGATCTACACTTCATTAGACAATCAACAATATTTAAGAGTTTGGCAAGAAATATCGCCATCGCTGTAAGTCTCTTCTGATTAAAATAAATTCACCTGAAATAAAGTAAGCCTCTGAAATATGGAACGGAATGGAATATTTTGCTTAACAATGAAAGAAAGAGTGCAGTTATATTTTTCTGTTTTTAGTCGGAGGAGATAAAATATTGTAAAATTGCTGTAATATGTAATAGAAAAAGTTTTTAATATGGTTAGTTTTATTTCACATCACTAATATTAGGGAATAGTCGCTTTTTGTTAACAAAATATATTTTGAACTTTTAAGGCTTTGTATTGAAGTAAGTAGAATTATTTTTTTGTTGTTTTTTTTTTTGCATTTCATTCCATTTAGAATTTGGTTGAATACAAAATTGTGTATTTATTATAAGAAATATGTATCGGTTTTTTTAAATAAGTTTTATGAGTTTAAGACAAGATTTTTTTTTTTTTTTTTTTTTTTTTCCTCACACCGTGCAGAATAAAATATTTAATTTTGTTTTTATTTGTTTCCATAACTAAAGTAAAAAATTATATTTATTATAAAAAATCATTTTATTCAATTGACGTGTTTGTTAGCAAAAGAATTTAAAATTTAAAATTATAAATTAATTTTACCCAAGGCATTCTGCATGTGTAATAAATATGTTTGTTTACAATGCTGCTTTAGAAATAATTGCATAATATAAATAATCAATTAATGTTATAAGATATTTTGCATGGCTTTAATAAGGTTTTGTAAAGGCACTCTTGTACCAAATGATACGAAATTTTAAAAAAAATTACCTACTGAAAGTATCCGATAATGATTTTGTCAAATAAGATGTCCCTTGTTAAAAAGACAAACGTTAATTACTGATTATGTTAAATCAGGGGTTGTTAAGCCGCGGGACACCTTGAATATTTTTCCGTCCGTGAGATTTATCCATGTTTATAAAAATATTTATTTTATAAAGGACAAAGTAGTGAAAACCTATGTATTAAAAATACATTTTGCTTGCGACCATATATTTAAAAATTATACATGGAAATTATGAGAAAAAATTAACCGATTTTAAAATATTCTTGCGAATAGAGGACAGATATTGTCTATTTTATTTATGAGTAAATAATGCAGAATAATTAAATTATATTCTGCAAACTCATGATAGGTGCGCATCTTGGAACATCTAATATAACAGGTTTTATGTTTCAATTTAAGGACCTCAGTGACGCAGTGACCATCCCTATTTACGCACAGTTGATTATTGATAGCAGAGCAAATCAAACTCTTAGTTCAAGTTGTTGCCGTGTTTGGTTCAACTGACACATGCGAATATTTTTTTTTTTTCGAAAATGAAATTAACCAATCACAAAACGAGCTCAAACAAAATGGATGCTAACCTGCAACACCCATTACTATGTGCAAACACCCAAATTGAGATCGATTTGCAAAAGCTAAGTGTAAGAATGGAGAAACAAATATCACACTAGTAAAATAAATATTTTTTATATTGATTTCGTTTATATTTATATGTTTCTTATATTTAATTTTAATATTATTTATTTCTTTACAATGTGCGTTTAGTATCATTTATTATTATATTATCACTGGTTACATGAAAAAAAAATAGTAAAGACAAAAATAATAACGTATTATTTTTCAATTTTTCACTCCAAAGTAATGTCTATAGTGGGGCTAAATCTAATATGGAGATATATAATTTTATATGTGGCCGTGGAGCTATGATGCATTTTTAAAGTGGCCCGCAAGATCATTTGGGTATACCACCCCTGTATTAAATGCTAAATGAACTTTTCAATATTAATATAGATTCTTACAATAGTAACTTTGATTTGAAAAAATTTAAAAATACAATTTTGGTATATTTTCCAATATATAATCAATGTTTCATGTTGTTATTGATGCTGCATCTTTTTTTTTTTTTATCCTGTCCAGGGCACGGAGGGAGTGACGAACTTCACCATCTCTCACAACCGGCTGACGTACCTCCCACCAGACTTGTTCAAACCATGGACGAAACTTCAGTCGGTGATGCTCTCTCACAACCAACTGCTGCATGTCGACCAGCTCTTCTTCAGCACAAACCCTAAAGTCAGTACCACCGATTCAATCATTCTCAATCCATACTTCTCCCCATGCTTATTCGTTTGTGCTGTTTCCCATATTATGCGTGTCAACTTTTAAACACTCTAAGTCTATCGGTTAGTTTAAGATGGACGTACGATTCCAGTGCGATTTTTTATCTCAACATTCATTTCATCATTCCAAAGAAATCGTCTCCCTACTTTTGGCTCAGCTTCAACATGGGCCGATGGAGGATACTCAATGGCGTTTGTGATTGATGTTCAGCATCTTGCCTCGTTAGAAAGGAAACCTGGTAGGAGTTTTCCGGGTTTGCTTCCATACGATACGCTAGTTTTAGTTCCCCCTAAAAGTGCTCCCTAACGGCACTGCCCTCCTTTCCGAAGCAGAAATCAGACCTCTACCTAAGCGCGGTCCATCCCAACAGAAGATGCCCCCTCTTCCCTCCTTCCATGAGAGATACGACAACAATAACAACGACAGAGAAAATCGTTTTCATCGTTTTTTATATTTCATCTAACAAAATTCTGTTTCATTTATTTATGCATCTATTTTTCACTAATTGCACACTAAAAGGAGCTTACATTAAGCTAAAAACACTCTATATTCTTTGGATAGTTTGCAGTAGGACATTAGTGTAGGAGCAAAATATGTGTGTTAACGAGTGTTTTGCTTTCAATCTCTTGAAAACACCACCGAATAATCTAAGCATTTTCCTAACTTTCCATGATATTTTTGTTTTTTGAGTACTATATCTCTACACTTTGTTTTGTTGCATAAATTTGTATGCTATAAACAATCCATTTTCTATTATGGATTATTCCTATATGAATTCATGGGATAATTTCTACTCATTTGCATGTGTTATGGGAGGAAAATCCTTTAAACCACCAACAGGAAACATTAAACTTGTCTTACTTGGTCACAGTCTCGCGTATTACATAAGGGAGCCATTCGAGCCGAGAATTTTACACAATCACGATGTTGACTTTTGAAAACAGTGACTGCAATGCAGGCCATGAATGAATTTGTACTTGTGTCCTCGTGAAGATCAGCAGCCTTACCGCTGAGACAAGATTCTAGAGTTGAATATGTTTATGATATAGCACACATTAAAAAATTGAAGAGGGAGAAAATATTTAAAAAAATGGCATCTTAATGCATGATAAACTTCACCCTCATATCATAATATTAGCAGTAATATTATAAATTAAACATTTTAAATGAGTTCTAGAAATACATCTATCGTTTAAAATCTCTCAATAAAATAGTATTTTTGGTAAAATCTTATTTTTTTTCTTCTTTCAACTCCTAAATTTTTTTTTAATTATTTGCAATCGCCCTGAAATTATTTTACTCATAGTAGGTTAAAAGATTGTATTTTTATCCATTATTTTCATCGGCTCTTGATCAATTGGGACTTTTGACAGAGACATTTGGGCACTGTATAGAAGTTCTGTTGCCTAATCATATAATTTTTCTGAATTTGTGCAACAGATTTGAAACTCACAAGCACACATTTGCTTTTATAAGTTAAATATTCACAACGGAAAGTATTAATGAATCTGGTGTTTATTTTTCTCAGAAAATCCTATTGGACCACAACAATTTGACGAATCTGGACTCGGTACTGCATCCCGGAATGTACAACGTGGACAAACTGGACCTGTCCCATAATCCCATCCCCAGAGTGACCGAGAACTCGTTTAACGGGAAGGTGAACAACACACGCTTCATCTTGCTGGACCACTGTCTCATCCAGGAGTTCAACTTACGACACTACATTGAACTGCACAAGTTGTTCAAATTGGATCTCAGCTACAATCTCATTGATAAAATTATCAACATATATGAAGCGAATAACACGGACGACTATATGAAGAAATTTAACGGTAAATCAATTTATTTTATAGAATATTGCTGCTGCCGGTTTCATCTTAAACCAGGATTTTTATGATCAAATCTTCAGTTTTGTTAGCACATCTAGCATTATTCCGCATATACTATGGTTGACCTTCTGTACTGCATTCTCATAGAATACCAGAAATATAAGCCACCAACCTACTAGGATGAAGCCACCTGAAGGACTCACACATTTGCCCCCTCCCTGTTCAATCCCAAACAAAAGACTTCTCGTCTTATGGATTTATGTATCCGTTCCAAGAAATATTTCAGCTTTTTGTTGGGTTTCCCTAGCCAGATATCGAATAATTGCAAAATATAAATCACTGTTCATAGGCTCTCTTTGTTATCATTCAGTATCGAATTTCAACACAACAAAGTTAATATAGAATCTATATTAAATGAATATTTATACGCTACCACTATAAAAACTTTGCATATCAGTTATATTTACCTTGAAATCTTAATGATGTGAATAAACCACTCCGGATCATCAACCTGGTCTCTCACCACTCTTTGAGCCTTTCGTGGACACTATTTACGGAACCGAATTTCCTACTCTCGGAATTCTCATTTCACTTCCATTCGATCTTCTCAATGAAATGTTCTTCTCCTGTGACAGTGTCTTCCAGATTCTTCTCTACTGAACTTGAACTTCATCCAGAATTCTGACCAAAACTTCCCCTGTGCTCGTACTCCATTTATGCAATTCAATATCAGCTCATCTTCACTTAATCACTCGCGACACCTTGATTGTTTAGATGTCTTCTTGTTTGATGCATATACCGGGGCCGTACACACGTTTGTGAGGGTTTGGAATCCATGTTAAGTAGTAGGTATCCGTCTAATTAGCGTAAAGTGTGCGAAAAATGACGAGCGACAAAACAAACCAAACCATATGTGCCTAAATATTCATGAAGCTCATCTTCCCATCTCTCGATCAATTCACGTTTAGTTTATTAACAGTTACATTAATTTTGTTTTACCTTTATCTTCAGAACGTACACTGAATTGAATTAAATAATCAAAATGATCATCTTTTAATCCAGATCACCGATTACAGGCTTGCATGATTATACGAACATGGGGACACAGCACCACCACATTTAATCAACTTCCAGTGTTTCTGAGCACGTTCAAAAATATAGTTCATACACTCACTACAGGAACAGTAGTAAGGACCATTGTCAATGATCATGTATCATGTTCATGCCATTTTATGACTTATGCCAAATGACTTACGTTCACGTAAGACTGCAGTCTGATGGAAGGATGGTGGAACCGCTCCGGTTCCCTGTTCCATATTTCATCTATCTTCCTCGTCGAAAACCTCTTGGATGGTCGATGAACTAACCATCTCTGTCTTCTCGTGTGTTTCTTACCGCTCTGGCAATAATACTCCAATTTCTTTACAGCGAACTTCTTGTCACTCTAGCTTAAGAGATCACTATTATGTCTGAAACTCTAATAAGCTAGCTCTTTCTATTCCGTCGCATACAAGCTGCCAACCAATTACTAGAGAATAGGTTTCCTCACCGTTTTAAGTAAGATTGTAATTCAAATTACTGCACTCAACAATTGGTTGACAACCTAAGTTATGGAGGGATGCTATGGAAGAACTCTTTAATCAGTGGACAGATAACAACTTTGGAAACATGCCATAATACTTGCGGCCTCGTGGTTGTGGTCTTATTCTTGAAACTACTTGTTTTGTCAACTGATTCTTTCCTTGTATTGCGATTTTTTTTTTTTTTTTTTTTGCATTCTTATCATAACTGAAAAGAATCTTCTTTTAATATTGGGTGATAGTGAAGGTTGTATTATTATCATCTTGAAATTTCTTGTAGTATTGATTAATCTTTCTTTTAGTCCTAAATGACAAGAATCTTTGCAATACAGTGTTAGATATAAATTTATCACAGCCATTCAGCACATATTAAATGGACTGACAAACATTACTTCAAGAACTAACATCACATTTTTTTATTTTCTTACCAGAAAGTTTTAAGGAAGCCTAAAAATACCATCCATTTATGTGCTATTGCAATAAATGTTTGTTACGCCAGTTGAATGAATTTTTCTTTTTCTTTGCAGAAAATAAGAAGAGAGGCATAATGTCTAAGTCTTACCCCCCCTGTTTTACGGCCAAAATAAAATTATTGTCAATGACTGGGAATCGGATCTCGATGCTCAGATCTGAGGACTTCGGCCAGCTGATCGAACTTGGTCTTTGATCCTACGGAACAACGACATTGGGCAAGTGGACGGCAACACCTTCCCTTTCCCCCGATATTCTCCAACGCCTTGACCTCAGCCGGAACAAGATTCACTCTTTTACAGGGCTGCGTACGCTTCCAGTACGCACTCTTATATCTCTATCTCGAAGATAACAGAATCGAGGTGAATATCTTCTCTGATTTTTTAAAATCTATTTTAAAAGTTCCATCCATCATACAAGTATCTTCTGTTGCGCATAGCAGCAAGCCCACTACCCTTGCTTCTCAAACGTAGTGTAAGAACAATCTTCGACACTAGAATGAGCGTTAAGGATGAATGTTGCATTATAAATGGTAAGTATTAGAAACAAGTTTGAAAGTTTAGATTTCAGTTACTTTATTTTATTAATTTTATTACTAACTTATTATTTTTAATTTTATAACATTGCAAGATAGGACTCTATTTTGCTCACTATTATATTTAAATCACAGAAAATTCGTTGTCCGATGTCGGTTCCAAAGTTCTCTTTTTGTAATCAAGGAAAAATACAATAATTCTTATCTTCTTCTCTATGATTTTACCGCGCCCTTATTTTTATTAATCGCTTCCCATGCGTTCTTCTAATAACGCTTCTTATTCAACAAATTACTATATTTTCTCATTCTATGTGGCCACTGAACCAGTACTCTTTATGTAGGAGAAAAGTATAATTTGCGGAATATGTCCAAGTCAAATATAAGATTCTTCACATCTTGTAAAGCTTGAATCAGTTATTCATCTACTTTCTGATGTTATAGTAGTTTCGTTATTCAAGCATAAATAAGCGCATCACAAGCATTTTTTCCTTGCAGGGGTTCGAAGATGACGAATTCGAAGGCTTGAATTTGCTGCAAAACCTGAGGCTGAGCCGCAATCGCCTCACCACGCTGGGCAGCAGTTTACAGAAACTGTTCAACCTCGAGATACTGAGGGTGGACAGCAACCGCCTCCGCACACTCGGCAAAGAGCAGATCCCGCATAATCTACAAGAACTCTACTTGGCAGGTGTGCGATTGGCATATATCCATAATTTCCCTTACAATTAATTTTATATATATATATATACTAGTTGACCCGGCAAACGTTGTTTTGCCATATACATTATTTCTATAAAATATTTTTTTAGTTAGTTAAATAAAAAAAACTAACTTACTATAAGTGTGGAAATGGTGTTATGATTGGAAGAGGAATGGAACGTTGCAGACAATGACGGCCTATAAAATGATAATACGCTAACCATTTATTTATTTCATCCTTTATATTTTATTAAATTAATAAATATATTTTAAATTACATTATATAATAGCTGTATATGCATCAAAAATAGTTATTTACATATTTACTACTAATTATGACAATTAAAAAATAATCTACATCAATCTCTAAGTGCAATGGAGTGTACGATATTTTTGGTTAGTCACGCATAGTTGTCCGTGGGAAAACACGGTGTGCCCAACTCTAAGCCACAAACAAACATCGTTTGGCCGTGCGACTTATTGATTGTCATTGCGAATGCCAATCTAATTGGAAATTGAATACGTTTGAATTCAATTGGCACATCTGTGGGAATCATAGGGATTCGTGGCAGCAATATATTTTCGCCTCGGTACTTGCCAGTCAAAATGCTGGCTTCGATAACGTTTTTCATTAATTTTTAATGACTAATCGTGTTCCATTGCACAGCCATGATGGGTTCAAATTACGAATCAAAATAACCGGAGATCCAACCTTTAATTGTAAATGATGCGGTGGCATGCCTGGCAAATCCAATGAATTCAAAACTCAATTGGATAATTTACAGCTTCAATGGCATCGCAAACTGTATCGATAGATTTGTATGATATCAAGTTCCCTGGCAACAACTGTTGTATCTTGGAATTTAAACCATTGACGTCTACATTTTTGCTGCCCAAATTGCTCTTTCTGCCAACCAATCAAGATTTTTTAATTGTGTGCATACATCGGGAAATATGTGGTCGATGAGATTATTTTGCGAGTCGATGATTGTGCAGAAATCTGTCGGAAATTTTATGCATCCAGTATTTTCCTGTACAGCAAATTTCCATCTCCATTATCTAACAGTTGTTTTCAGATTGTTTCAGCGGATGGATCTTGAAGCATTTGAACGCGCATGTTTACTTTTAGTTGTCATTTTTCAACATTACGCCACAGTGACGATGATTTTAAGCAAGCGTTGATCTCATCAGCGTACGTTGAACGTGGAATGGCAGGAAGTGTTTGCCTGAAATCACCTGAAAGGAGTAACAGAGTGCCGCGAAATAGTTTGTCGTTATAAGTTTATGCTTTCGATAATCTTATGCTTTCGAATTGCAAATAACACTTACTTTATTGGAATTCCAGATTCGCCACAATAAAGTAAATTACAACACAATTACACCTGTAAGTTAAAAACGCAAATAACAGACATCTTTATTTTTCTTAGAACAATAATAAAGTTGCCAATTTTGCTTAACTAAACTTTAGTACACGCTACACGTGTAAATATAATTTAATGCTACACGTGCAAAAAGAATATAACTTAACAAAACATTAACTTAAGACATAAGACATTAACACGCGCTACACGTGCAAATATAACAGTATTCGTTCTCTTATTTTTGACTTACCTCTAACAATGATAAAATACGTATATTTATTTAACACGTAAATATTTCTCTTTTAAATTAAAACCATTCCCACAAAAACGTTGCTTATAATATATACATGTAAAGCAACGGCCGTTGTTGGCGCGAGTTCACAACACGTGTTGATTTATATAAGATCCCTTAATTGAATAAAAGTAAAAAAAAATGAAACCGATTAAAGACTTTAATTTTTGTTTAAACACACGTGCTGTAATGTCGACTAAAAAAAAAAAAAAACACTACATTGTTTTACGAAAGAAATTTTGAAAATATTTAGGGGGAACCACCCTTATCACTTAGGGTTTAAAAATAGATTACGACCGATTCGCAGATCTACCAAATATGCACAAAAATTTTCATAAAGAATCGGTCAAGCCGTTTCGGAGGAGTTTGGCAACAAACACTGTGACACGAGAATTTTATATATTAGATATATATATATATATACCATATATATGTTTTCATTTTTACTAATTTAGCAAGAATTGTGAACATTGCAGGATTTAAAAGAAAAAATCTTTACTTACACTTTTCTCATTGTGTCATATATTTTTAAAAAAAGAACCAATGTTTCTAAAGTTGTCGTCATTCCAAGCACATTAATTCATAGTTGCATGCTCACGTATTAAAAAATGGATATTCATTATTGAAGACAACCTAAAAAAGTTGTGCACAGGACCGTAGGTTCGAATTTGCCGTAGCACTGCTGTAGTCACTATTACAGAAATTCACTATTAGGCATTATTACAGAAATTCACTATTAGGCATTATTACAGAAATTCACTATTAGGCATTATTACAGAAATTCACTATTAGGAAATTCATTATTACAGAAATTCACTATTAGGCATTATTACAGAAATTCACTATTAGGCACTATTACAGAAATTCACTATTAGGCACTATTACAGAAATTCACTATTAGGCATTATTACAGAAATTCACTATTAGGCATTATTACAGAAATTCACTATTAGGCACTATTACAGAAATTCACTATTAGGCATTATTACAGAAATTCACTATTAGGCATTATTACAGAAATTCACTATTAGGCACTATTACAGAAATTCACTATTAGGCATTATTACAGAAATTCACTATTAGGCATTATTACAGAAATTCACTATTAGGCATTATTACAGAAATTCACTATTAGGCACTATTACAGAAATTCACTATTAGGCACTATTACAGAAACGGCGATTAGGCATTATTACGTTGGCGATTGTGACTGTGCAATGCATCTGGCATCCATAGTCGGGCTGCCTGGTAGGAGTTGTTCAGGCTTTCTCCCACACCACACGCAAATGCAGGAGCAGTAAAGGCACTAACACTTCTCTGGGAAGGCCCTGCCCTCACTTCATCACCCGTCAATGGGCTATTCGTGGTTCACGTGAGGCCCTGCATAATCCCACCGATGTTAAGATAAATAAGTAGAATATTATGTATCAAAGAATTAACTGCAAATGCAATGCAAAAATTTATTTTTTGTCATAAGAGAAAGGCATTTTGATATAAGTGAAATTTTATGGCATTTTATAGTGAACGTTTATAGTTTTCTATGTAGCGTTAAAATAGTGAAAAATCTAAAATTATATTTTAAATATTTTTTTTTATCATTTATTAACGTTTTAGTGAAAATTACATAGACACTTCTTACTTTTTTTCTTTTTAAATCGATTTCAAAAGACTGTAACAGAAGATTTATTAAATAAAAGAGATTTATATGTAAAATATGAGTGTTGGATTTTAACCTTTTTATAAGTTACTGTGATAAATTAGGGATTGATTAATGAATTGAAGTTTATTAAAAAAAATAAGAAAGTTATATAGGATCCATTTTGGATAATAACTGTTCAGTGTTATTTTCTTTTTAATCAAAGGTTTCTAAAACGTTTAAAGAAGAATGTAAATAAAAGTTCACTTTTGTTGATTTTCACATATGTATGAGCCACTGCAAAAATTTAATATTATTTAAGTTTCTTTTAAATTAGGGTTAATTTTGAGGCAGAATTTATTAGTTTCAAATGCTAAAAATAAATTTAGGTTCTGATGCATTTTAGTTACGTCCTTTAAAAATTTAATCTCTGTTTGCATTAAATTTTATAACTTTTCATTAAATTTTTTAAACAAAATTCACACTTAAAACTTGAATAGTCGTTGAACGTTGAGCGATAACTCCTCCTTAATCCAATTTGCCACAGTAAATCATATTTCCATTTTTAGCTCACTCAAAATGGCCTTCTGAATTTTTGTACGCTGGGCTTCTCTAGAATTAAATAATACATCCATGTCATTCTCAAACATCCATTTGATGAGCTCTTTTTAGATAATCAGAAATTGATTTGACATTGAAATAATCTTTAAAAATAAATAGTAGTGCAAAAACAAAAAGAATAAATAAAACTTTAAAACCATTTCTGATTTAAAAAAAAAACCTTCATAGCTGAAAGGACTTATTCCATAAAAAAAGAAGCATTTAATATATTGATAATAAAATTTAATTTAAGTAAGGAAAAGTTGATTTCTCAGTTTATTAATGGTATTATGAACCATAAAAAAATCATGCAACTACCAATTGTTCTGGACAGACCTTCTCCTTCTTTGTCAAAGATTCTGACCACTTTCCAATTTTCCAAATGGCAGATTGCCAGTGCTCTCTTTTTAGATTCATTTTGATTATTAGCTATTATAATTTTGTCTTTAAGTAGGTGAAATCGAAAACTTATTAATAAAATCATCTTACATGCCTGTGGTCGCCTTTCACCAACAATGGATGGAACAACCATTTATCTATTAAGGGACACTACAATCTTATTATTTTATATGTATGACTTGTTATTATACTTCAATTGACTCATTTCAATTCAAAATCGTTTGCTGATACATTTATCCATTCGTCGTAATGCATTTTCGATTATCAGCAACGTTTACGTGTCATCCATCAATAGAATGCAGAAGTCATATTCTTCATGCTGGTATTATTTTATGATGTGATATTCAGTGCAATATCAAGCTACTTCTAAGAAGACTCTTCCCACAGTAGAACGATAAATTGCAGCAAATGAAAAGGTCTCTCTTTGACTTTCTCTGACTATTCATCTGCTATCATGTATCTATCTTATTAAATGACTTTTTTAAGTATAAGAAAATCTTTTTTATCCAGAACAAACTTTGTCCTCAAACAAAATAAATTGTTAATTTTCAGACAATCCGTTTCGTTGTGACTGCCAGATGCTGTTGTTCCTGAATTATTTGAACTCAACTAATAATCTGGTTCTAGACGTTCCGGTGTGCACCCTCCAAACGACACCGCTCTGATCCCGCCCCCATCGAACTGTCCGCCTGGGTGTCGCTGCTTCTGCGCCCACGACGGCTCAGAGGCACTTCATGTCGGTGGACTGCAGCTCCCTGGGGCTCACCCGGCTTCCCGCCCTCTTCAGCGCCGCCAACGCTTTCGCCACAGAAAAGGTAAAGTTCCTTTTACAGAGTTTCTCATTTGTTTCGCAGTTTCTTCCTAAGCTCTGCTCTTTGAATTTATGGAGTCTCTAGGACTAAAACTACCAATAAAATAATGTTGTATAACAACGTATAGAACTCCAGAGATTTTTTTGAGAGAAAAAAAACTAAAGCAAGTAACCAGGTTTTGGTGGGGATTACTCTGTAACTAGTAAAAAGTTGCCAATTTAGGAATTCGTCCACCTTAACCCAAATGTAGTTCTTTGAGAAAAATTCAAATTAATTTTTTTTATTAAGTCTGTACAGATTACTTTATTTACACGCAAGGCTTCATGCGACTGTTTATGGTGTGAAGAAACTTTTATAGGATAAATAGTATTTTAGTTTATTTGAAACATAGGCGTCAAGTTTAGTGATCTGGGTAATATTCCATCCAACATGCAGATTTTATTTGTCCTTACAAATCAAGTCCTGGCTGCAGATATTAAGGATAGGTCTCATCGAAAAATAATAGACAGTTTTCTTTTAATAATAAATAGCTTCTCGTGTTCTTTAAATGAGGTTTATTTCTTTTTTAGTTTTGTTTTGTTCTATTATCTTATTATATAAATCTATTAAATGGTGTTTAGATACATATACATGTTAATCATGGAACTGAATGTTAAATTTTGATGCAATTGTCTATGTGCCGAAAAGCTTGCATATTTATTGTTAAATCTATCTAATCATCAATGAAAATATTATTATATTTGCATGAAATAAAACTCAATTTAATGCTGTCGTAAATGTTTAAATTGATACCTGTTGGTACTGTACTGTTGATACCATACTGGTTCCTGTTTTCAAGGCTGTTTGGAACAGATTACACAAAGAGATTCACATTCTTCAACTGCAATTCTCATGGAGTACAACACCTCCATACGGGTTTAATGATCCTATACTCTGCGTAGAAACAAAATCTTTCTGATTAATTTTCTTTTTTTCAGCTTCTGACTCTGTTCTTAACTCCAATGGGCTACCACCAGACACAACAGAGACGATTGCTAAGCCTTAAATTAGAGATTTTAAAACTTTTGATTTTCTTATGTTGACCCTTGAAGGATGTTTGTTGTGATCCTGTTTGTCATGCAATTATATGTTGATACTCTAACTCTGGTAATTCATAGCATTCGGAGATACTACCACATAATTTTCCGTGCTAAAATTAATACTGCAAATTTTGTTTCGATGGTGAACCCCTGGAACAAGCTCGAAGAATACAAACATCAACCTTGTTTTTTGTTACAAAAACAAGCATTCTTGCATTCATCTAAAGACAGAAAAATCGAATACTGGCGTCCCGTCTTTGGTTGAAAGAGATAAATTTGATTCCCTGAAATGCAAAAGTTAACTTCATCTCAAGAAATTAAAGTTGTGGGTATGGTGGAAACTTGGAGTGCATTCTTCCCAAACATTTTTTTTTTTTTTAGCTAAATCAATCCTTGTAAGAACAACCAATATTGGTGACCACGAAAAGGCGTGATTCTTGGCTTGCAAGAGAAGATCATATCCCAGAAATGGCTTTTAATGATATTATAAACTTGTGGGTTTTTTCATAAAGATATGATAATCACATATCCCTTGGTCTGACTAATAACATATGAACAAATAGAAATCTGGCTAATCACATACGACCAAAACAGAAATGACCAAGACTTTTGTTCTTAGGTCTCAATCTTTTAATCTGAATGAAATAAATGTGCTTGCATTATTCTAGGAAAGGGATGTTATGAGCAATGGTTTTTAATTTAGATCAACATAGTTCATTTTGTTATGTTTATAATGGTTCTTTTAGTTTCATTTGGAAGTAAGACAGAATATTTCTGTTTAACTGATAATAAGTAAGAACCTATTAGAAACAATATCCTGACGTTATATTTTTATTTTGATCTCTTAGTTGTTTTCTATTCCTTCCACTACGATTGTGATGGAGTGCCACTTTATTTCCAAATTGTAAAATTTCATGACTATGTCTAAATTACACAACTCAATTTAAGCGTAGAAATAAATGGAATGTGATGCTGTGCAGAGCAAGCTGCACTCATTCATTATTCTACACTCTTAAAAAATAAAAAAAAGGAGATTTATTCGAAGTAGCATTTCAATTTTTTTTCTAATTTCAAGCCTTAAGGCACATTTTTTTTGCAAGAAAATCAGCTCGTGCAAATATCACCTGGTCCCACAATGTTTAAGATTCATGCATGATAGATTAGCTCAATAATGATGATCTGATTTTTCTTCCAATATGTCAAAAACTAAATGATCTCAATGAGTAGGTTAAATGTTTTTGACAGGAACTTTCTTTCTCATTCTTTTGACAGGAACACCGTATTAATGAACCCTGTTTGTTAAAGAGTTGACCAACGTGGATACCGATGAAGTTGGAATTTACCGTCGCGATAGCTTTTTATAAATATCAGAAGGATTCACATCCTAATTTTTGAAACTTAAGTTCGATAATTTTCTTGTTCAAGTGGTTAACCGTTTGATTTGTTCTCTTTTCTGGTTATGGATTGGACATACGGCCAAAAATGAAAAGCCATTTTTTTCTTTCTTTTTTAGAATTCCACTTCCATTATGCTCTCCATCAAATAAAATACAAGATACTATACGAGAGAAGTCGTACGACGATATGGATGAATCTTGAAATCCGGGACGAGATAGCAGGCCTAGACGTAACGAACAACAGCCTACAGTCCGTAGAAGAGGCTCGTCTTCCCGAAGGGATGGTACATCTCTTCTTGGCTAACAACCAGTTCCGCGTTCCTCCCATGGGTCTGTTGAACTCCCAGAAAAATCTTTAGCAGGGTCACACTGTCAGGGAACCCCTGGGACTGCGACTGCGGTACCATCAACTTCAAGAAATGGATCATCTCCAATCCTGAAGTAGTAAGTAAACATGACATCTCAGTATTCCATACTCCTACTCATGGAATTTAAATGAAAACCCTGCATACCTAGAATTTGTTGAATACAGATAGATGCTATCGTAATCATTCCCTTCCTTCCCATTGTGGCCAACATCCATACACTGATCCCTCTCATATTCTCCACTTTTCTTTATTATTAGGAAATGAATGTCTTTATTATGAAATTCTCAAAAAATAATCAAAAATCATTTGGCATACATTTCCTAATAAAATTGTTCTTTAGAAAATGAATGTCAAAATAATTTTGATGTCGAAAAACATTTTTAAATAATTATATAATAATAATAATATAAATAATAATAATTATATAATTTTAATTAAATAAGCTGAGAAATTTCCTTCATAAATAAATGTTTAAGTTTAGATTATGTAGCTGAATACCAAAATATGCATTTATATAAAGAATTCGTAATGTCGTTGCCATGCAAAAACTACAATTCGAAACTTATTTGAAATTATGTTCGAAACACCAAGGACTCATCAAGGTGTTTGCAGTTTATATCTTTGTAAAGATATAAACTGCAAACACCATGAACGTTAAGATATAAAGGAAGTTGGCCAACCAAACACCATTACTACATCAGCTAACTGCTATATGAAATCTTGGTCGATTCTGTGGTCAGAATAACGCAGTATAGCAGAAATATAAGAATGCATGTTTCCTTTATTAAAGATTATTATATTTACTGGACTATAAATAACATACAGGTAATTATCAAAATAATGGAAACACCCTAGATTTAAAAGGATTCCTTTACTAATATGGCGTAGGAAGCCTTTGTCATGTGATACAACTTGAATTCACCTTGGAATCGAAACATACAAGTGCTGAATAATGTTTAGAGGATTATTGAATCATTCTTCATGGAGATATTTTAAAAGTTACTGGAGCGCTTCCGGTTCAGTATATCAATTCCGGATTGATCGCTCTAAATTAAACCATAATAGTTTGTTGCTATTGAGGTTTTGGGACTGTGCGAGCCATGGTAGATGTTTCACTTCATCTTTCTATTCATCAAATCATGATTGGATAGGTTCCTCTGCAGGAATAGGAACACTGGCATACTGGAGAATTCCTTCTCTAGCAGGAAACAAAGTTAGCTTCATAGGATGGACCTGGTCAGCTATAACATCTCAATAATTCTCCTCAGTGATCCTCCGTTTCAGGGGATACGATTTGGACAGTAAAAGACCATTACTGCCCATGCCGGGTTAGATCCACCTTCATGCTTGACAGTTGGAAGGAGACAATCATGATCATACGCTTGTGCATATGCTCTCCAATCGTCCAACCGTCCTCTTGTAGGAAAATTGTGAAAGATGATTCGTCTGACAATATAATTGTCTTTCACTTATCCATTGACCAGGTCTTGTGGTTGTGGCACCACTATTGACGACGTTTGGCATTAACAGATGTAACAAGTACTTTGGGAATTGCTGCCTGCAATAAATGCCCTGTTTATGAAGGTGTCTCCTAACTGTAATTATTACTACAGATGAATACAGATGCTAATTGATCTCTGCGGTAAATTTGGCTGCAGTTGTTTTCTTTTTAGACACTACATTTCACTTCAATATCCATCGGTCTCTTCACTCAGCTTCTCCTTCCGTCCACTATTTTGCTTTTGCCGAGTTTGTCTTGCCACGCTGTGTGAATGCTGTCATGACTTTAGACGCCGTACCTCTAAAACTACATAAACGCTGGGGAGTTTCATACACAGTTGCTCCAGTTAGTCGGGTTCCAGCAATTTTAAAACTCTCTGAGTTCTGACGGTTTTTCGCTTTTGACAAATCACCAACTCGTATACGACTTCACTGAAGCTACCTCCTGCACTACCATGATACATACTTTTATATTAAAAAACTGGTATATTATAAATTGTATATTAGCAATGAAGATAAATACTGTAATCATTGAGGAATGGACACTTCAAGATAGCTTCTACTAGTAACTTAAACTGACCCCTCGAAATATGCGAATTTTGTCTGAAATATTGAATATTTTACAAAAGGAAAAATTTAGAGATTGGCTGGTTTCAGTAAAAATGTGTTATCGAAATCAATTGAATCAATCGAATATCATAAATTTATATGTAGAGTCAGTACCAAGCTATGGTTTTTCATTGTTTCTCTTTTCTAAATTGGTAGTATCCGGGCTATATCCATTCAGAACAATGCAGAAGAAGTATTACGATGACAAAAATATCTGGGTTCCCGAGAGCATCAAAAGTTGTAGAAATTCGACGCCATAAAACTGGCAACGAGTAAGATAATACTATCGTAGTTGGTGCGTATGGAGCAGCAAATTCTAAGCAAATTTTAAAGAGATGTTGTTACACAACTGCAAATTTTATACAGATTACAAGCAGAGAACGCTTTCTAATCATTGTCATATTATGTATCCGTATAGCGGATTCTTGTGGTTCCATAAAAATCATTGTTTTCCGCATCAAATATTGAATAGTGTCCTTTTCTGTGAGTAGTCTTTATATGAATACCCAAGAGATTCTCGAGAAGATTTCCCTGGATAGAGCTATGGCCTATTATTGGCCTTTTAATATACGTTTAATCGACTACTATATTATAATAGACAATATATGGAAACATTTAAAACAGGACACCTAGATGCTTTGGGATTCATGTTCTATTAATTATTATATCCAGGTACAGGATGCCAACATCACCAAATGTGGACAGAATACAAAAGAGAGTGCAGTGTTTGCCGAGAAAGCCCTCTGGTCTCTGACAGACCTTGATCTTTGCCCGGAAAACATCGTCCTCTATGTCACGCTCGGTCTCTTGGTTCCTTGTAAGTATGGCTGAACTGCATCAATACTATATCAAAACAAGAATATTCATATCTGAACTTTTGCATAATAAATTTCACACGTAATTCTAAGCAATGTCACAGTTCTTATCACTTGAGCATAATTAAGAGAGTTGTTTTTGCTTAAGCTTAAATGCAGTACTATTTCATTCAGAAACTTTGTAAACCATTTGACATCAGTGTAAACTAATCTCAATTTTTTTATACAATAAATAAAATCTGAGATTTTTAAGATTTTGAAAATTAAAATTTCTGTAAAACTCAAAAATGTTGCTTTCATAAGATTCTATCTTGTTATATATCCCTATTGAGGCGATGCAAAATTCTAAACAAGAATGTTTTTTTAAACACGCACGTTCAACTCAAGGAGTTGTCACGTCGAACTTTGAATCTATACCTGTCATGCAAGCTTTGAATATTATTATAATTTTTTCAGCTGTATTTTTAAATGCTTGGCTATATATTAATAAAATTTTGCATTATAACTATTCCTTGTGTTAACCACATTTATTGAATATATGGAATACTGTAATTAAATAAATGTGTTGATCAAATAAAAATGGATCGATAGTGTTCACTTCCAATACGGCTACATTGTATGGTATTAAAACATTTTTGTAATTTTGTCTTTTGTTGCCACTAATCACTCCCGCGGGTGTTTTTCCTTTGAATCGCCTGAAAATGATTAGTTCATTAAACTTAAAAAAACACTAATTTCTCAACAATTAATTTGATCTAAAAAAGAGTGGAATTTTTTTTTTGCATTGGTTAATTGAAGTTATAAAATATCTTCTCAGCTACTCTAACAATATTGATAATTATAATAGCGTAAGTTAATATTATTAGCTATATAATACTCATAGAAAAAAACACATAGCATTTTTAGTAAGAAAACTCTAAGGATTTTATTTGGAATTTTTAAACATTCCTCAAATAGCTTTGAAACAATGTTTTATCGTTCACCACTGTTAATAGATTCAATTAGATTAAACTGTTTAGTTGAAAATCATTTAGCTAACTGTTATCTGACTTTAGATTTCAATATTCTGTCACTGTTATCATAATGAGCGTTAGACAATCAATTATGATAATGAAAATCGCATTTTTGCGCTGTGAAGGCTTTCTCTTGATGGTGGCCGGTGGAATAATTGCCTGGACGCGTTACCAGATGCACGTGAAGGTGTGGCTCTACTCCCGCGGGGTGACCTGGGTGAAAGAGAAGGACATCGACAGGGACAAGGAGTTCGACGCCTTCATCTCTTTCAGCCACCAGGACCAGGATCTCGTCATTCCGGAACTCATTGAACGTGAGCATTTCATTGAAAAACTAATTGGGAAAGTCATGGGCAAAAAAAAAACATGCGAACAGTTTTTTTTTTTAATACTGTTCATATAAAAAGACTAAATCCAAAAATTTTTAAATTAAAAAATATTATATCCAAAAATAATTAGCAGTTTTTATAATTAGATCTCAAATTCTTTTAAAAATTTTTCCTAAAATTTCACCAGCCTAATAACTAATATTTTTTTTTTTTTTTATTTTTTAAAACCGATTTGCCAACATGGGCTGAAGTGAATCTGATAGATCAGCTGAAAACAGCAACAAAGTTTGAAAATGAATGTCAATAATCCAGATTTTTTCAACTAAATGGTGACTAAAGAAAAATTGATGCTTTTCTTGTGACAAGTACAATTTTCTTTTTAGTGAAACATTTAGCTTCGTAAGTCTTTATTACAGGGACTATATTTCTTTTTATCAGTAAATAATAATTCATAAATTTACTCGTTGTAGATAGAACAGGTCATAGGTAAACAACTTTTATGAAGAAATAAAGTGCCTTAGGCTAGGGGGAAAAAAGATACACTGCTTGAATGCTTCTGTACAATAACAGTTCCTTAAAAGTTTTCAAAATACAGTTCCTAATTAAGAAAATTGAAATTGTTCATCGCCATAGGCATTTTTTTTAGATTTGCCACATTACACATAACTTTCCGGTACCTAAAGGAAATATCTCATCATAATTAAACATTTACTATAGAATCATTTTAATTATATTAATCATTAATCATTATATTAATTTATTATTCATTTTACTATAGAGCCGTAAAGCGTCAAAATTAACGATTAAGGAGGCCATAAATAATTTGATAAATAAAGGAGAAGAAATGTACATGATAAAAACATTTTTTTCAAGTTATGATTCTCCATGAATTTAGTCCTAAAAATTTGTGGACAATCTGTGCATTATCATCGAGGTTAATTATCATCTCTGTGTATTATCATCGAGGTTAATTGTTATATCTGTCATATCTGTAAATTACATTCAACAATTGTAATTTTAATAATTCACTCGATTTTTAATGTCTGCATTAAATATAAATTGCGATTTTATTATGTCAGCGTAGTCAACAGATGAGATAAGCCGACAGAAAAGACAAGAAATATATAGTAACCATGAAATTTCCAAAAATTATTAGAAGTGCTTAATGGAAACACTAATATGTTTAAGCATAGATTAATGTATAGATATTTTTCATTTAATAAGATTGTAGTATAATTAGAATATTGAAGATCCAGGATAAGACTTAAGATCGAAGAAATTTAAAGACAGTTTTTAAACGTGTCAAATTAAAAAAAAAAACTTACATAATATTTCATTTCATTGCATTCTAGTTCTAAGATTTTTAGAAGTATCTTGCATGAAACTATTCAAAAGTTTTTAAAATCCTGAGTACATATATAAATTTATAACAATCTCAATACATCAGATGTTCACACTAAAGAAGCGAATTCTTTTTTGTAGAGATTGAAGCCAGGGATCCCAAAGTGAAGCTGTTTATCCACTACAAGCACTTTCTGCCGGGTGAACTCATCCAACTCAACATCTTGCGGGGCCATTCAGGTTTCCAAGAGGACTGTCCTCGTGCTTTCCAAGTACGTATTCTTATACCGAGACACGTGCTCAGAATCAGATGGATGATGATTCATAAACCATTTTTCTCATACTCGTAGTTGTCTGGTGGCTAGCGCTCTGCCCTTTGGTACCACGGCCTTCAGGTACGAATTATGGCAACGGCATGTATGTTTATAAGTGGTCCGAAACCCACATTAAACTGTAGATCCCGGCTAAACTAGCCTAGAATGTGAATAATGACCGTAGAGCTACAAACCAAACCAAACTCCCACTTGTTTTGTCGCCTCCTGAACCAGTCAATCTGTTAAAAAATTATAATAAAAAACCACCCTTTACTTCTTTACCTTATTACTTGTTCATTGATTTGGCTATTATTTTAAATGTTTTCATTGTCATTCTTTCGCAGGAGCTTTCTGGAGAGCGAGTGGTGTATGTTTGAGTTCAGAGTTGCCCACATAGAAGCTCTCAAGAATCACTTGAACCGGATCATCATCATCAAAATGCATGACCTTCCCAAGGACGAAGATCTGCCCGAAGATATCCAGGTGTATCTTCAGAGCACCAGCTACCTCACGTGGGGTGACAAGTACTTCTGGGACACCCTACTCTACACCCTTCCCAGATCTGAGCTCTCTCCAGGATCACCTTATCAAAACAAGAGTTTAAAATTCCCCATATTTAAATCTAATCACATCCATATTCCCCATATTTAAATCTAATCCTGTTATTTACATTACAGTCACTTTTATTTTAAGAAGCATTTTCTTTACTGATAATAATTAACTTTTTTTAATGGGTGCAGAATTCTTCCAAAACCTATTTATAAAGCAAGGGCAGTTCTTTAGGCCGTTTGTGATGTATGAATTTTCCCCTTAAAAGCCCAGATCTTTTATGATATGACATAAGATAGCGTTGCAGATAGTTTAGTGGGATAAAGGACTCCGACAGGATAAAGACCTTCTACTTTAAAATTATTTTTCATCAAGCACACGGATTTTCTTATATTATATATATATATATATATATATATATATATTTTATATATATATATATATATGAAGAATCCAACCTCTTTAGAAGGATGTCGGATAATCAGTTAATTTGTACTGCCATTTATAGGCTTTTTTTTTCTGTCGGCGAAGGATATTGTACATCAACTGTTTTTTAGTGATTGCCATTGCTTTTCACTCTTTTATGAAGGGTTATCGTGACATTTTTTGACAAAAATAAGTGCTAAGTTATTTTTCGAACTTTTCTGCATTAAAGCAATCAATGACTCCCCAAAATCTTCCAAATGAACGGAAAGATATTGGAGTATAGGTTACTCAACATCTTTCCTTTGACTTTTTACTCTACAGAATTATATTTCATCAAGAATACAGATTCTTTTATACTTATATATGTATATATTAAGATTCCTATTAAGATTCCTACCCCTTTATGAAGTATGCCAGTTAATCAGATAATTTGAATTTTTGTACAGCCATTTTATAGCCTTTGCTTTTTCTGTAGCGTTCGGATATTGTAAAATCATCTGATTTATAGTGATTGCCATTGATTTTCACTCGTTTATGAAAGATTATCGTGATTTTTTATGACAATAAATTAGTGTTAATTATTTCATTTACTTTATTACTATTTATTTTTTAGGTTTTCCATGATTTTACGAATGTAAGGTGCAACTCAGATATTTCAAAAACAAAATTTTGATGTTAAAACAAATATACTAAGAAGGATTAATATATTAGAAATAAAATGTATTTTTGAAAGTGTGAATTTTTGCTCCCTGCTGTAATGGCCCTTAGGATGAAGGAATGAGGGGAAAAAACAGCCGATTACATGTTAAGAACAGTACGTGTCTTTTTTAAATTTTTAAACAAAGAAATATCATATTTAGAAAGAAAATTTAAAATTGAATTGTAAGTGTAAGGAAGATTATTGTAGAAATTTTAAAGAAATTTTAAGTATAAATTGACGAATGTTTGGGAAGTTAAGCGATTGTCTAATATTCTGATTCCTGAAGTACCTAGTTGAATTCGTGATGATCCGAAGGATTTTGTTTTCAAGTCTTTGGATGATTTCCAAGTTACTTTTTTCTTCAGAGCCCTAAACTGACTTGCATAAGTAATCATGGGACGCATGTAGTTTTTTTATCATGGGACGCATGTAGCATTTTGTTCCGTAGCGACTGGTTAGAATTTTTACAAATTAAAGGTTAGAAGATGCGGATAGCTTTATAAATTTATTTCGAATTTTTTTTTTAATATGCGGAGAGTATCAAGAGTGATGCCAAGATATTTAACTTGTTTGGACCAAGAGATGGTTGTGTTATAAATAGTGATAGTTTTGTTAGTAAATTTCCTTTTTTGCGAGTAAAGGTTTTTTGTCAGTAATGAGTTTAATTGTAAACAAGTAATATAACTTTCAAAAGTAAAAATGATACCCAATAGGACCAATTTTGACATAAGATAGCCGTATCATCAGCGTAGAGAGTGATTTGCATATCTGGACATTTTGGAATATCAATGAAAATATTATATAGAGAGGGGCCAAGAAGAGAACCTTGTGGAACTCCTGCCAAGATATTATGAAGAGTTGAGTCACTATTACTTACAAATACTACAACGAAATTGCGATTAATAAGGTAGGAGTGCAGAATTTTAATTAAGAAATGAGGGTATTAGTAAGAGATAAATTTATGAAGAAGCCCTTTAATCCATACACGGTCAAAAGCCTAGGTGACATCAAGGGAGATAACAGCAGTAATTATTTTTTTATCAAAGCCTTCAAAAATAGTTTTGCGTCAGGTTTAGTAGCTGATGAGTAGTTGAAAGTTTTTCAGTAAATCTGAATGGTTCAGGTATCATGATTTGTTTTTCCTTTTCATGTGTAGTTTGATATGATTTAATGTAATTTTGTCTGCTATTTTACTGATACAGGAAAGAAGAGAAATAGGTATGTAGTTAATGGGTTTAGTGGAATCCTAACCAAGAATCATCAAGAGAAGAATCATCATCATCAAGTTGAGAATCATCAACAAACAGATTAGTAGAGGTGCAAGGAATGTCATTTTCAGTTAAAATAAGATTGAAGGCTGTCTTCAATAAGTTCCGCCTTTTTTATCATCAGTAGTAGCTGGTAAGCAGGTAGAATCAACAAAAGTTTGATAAAAGATCTTTTGCAATTGAAGGATTTAGCAGATTTTCCAGATAGAATGATCAATGCCATTTAGAGTTTGGAGATGGTCAGTCCAAGGGCCCTGTTTATATTTATAAATTTCGCGTCTGACGATAGATTGTGCATTATTACAGTTACGTTTACTTATTGGGCCTCGGAAAGTTTGCCAATTTTTTTCTAGCTCTGTTGAGATTAGTGATGAGAGATTTGATATACGGAGAAAGATAATTGCTGTTGGATTTTGAGGGATGTTTTAAGACCATAGACAAAGGAATTTTTCTTAAAGCGGAGAGATTGTTCGAGGCATGGATCTTTAAGGGTGGTTCGGAATCCACGTTAAACTGTAGATCCCGATCTGTTCAACCCTAGTGTGCACAAGGTGATTTTAAAGCGACAAAACAAACCTTGCTAGTGTGCCCCGGGCCTATCCCGGGGTTCGATTCCGTGTTTACCATTTCGGATCTTCATCTTTTTTAAAGATTGCGGTATCCATGATGTAGTGGTTTTCTATAAATCTCTAGAGGATTGTTAATTTTAGTCGGCTGTTTAATCAACTTGCTGTTAGAATGATAAACTTTAAAATAACAAGATTAAAAATTTACAATTTCCGTGAATTTCATCGTATTATTTAGTATTACCGTGTAATATAGAAACGGCGCTAATCATTAAGCGGGTCCTACTATAATGTACTACTGTGTCCAAAACTAAGACCAATTTTCAGTTTAAATTTCCCGGGCATATGGTATTTTAATTTTTTTTTCTTTTTTAGGTTGCTGGCACTGTCCTTGACATCTGTGTGAAATTTCACGTCAAAATATTCATTAGTGCTTGAGTTATGCTTGTTTTTGTGAGATGCTAAAACTGATTCCGGCGATTTTTGAAATGTCTGAATTAATTGAGCAAAGAACTTGCGTTAAATTTTGTTTGCAGAAACGCATAGAATGTTGTACAAGGCATTCGGAGAGCATTCCTGTATCCGAAAGAAATGTTTAGAAGTGGTATAAACAGTTCAAAGAAGGCAGAGAACGCGTAGAAGGGCCTCTGGTCGACCACCAACCTCAGTCCAAAAAATAAAGATTTGGTGCTTGCAAACCATCTATTTTACAATTAGAGACCTTGTTGATGATATTGGAATTTCAAATTCTATTTTAAAAGATGTTTTTAGGTCTCAAACGTGTCTAATCTTTAATTGGTACCGAAACACTGAATGCGCCAGCTCCCACTGCATTGACTCTTCGTGAATTTTTCGCCAAAAATTAAACCCATATCGTTCCACAACCACCATATCCACCTGATTTACACGTTCTACTACAGTAAACTCAAAAGACCACTCCAGGGACACCATTTTTGAGTCGATTGAAGGGACGTTTCAAAAATCGTCGGAATCAATGTTAGCATCTTAAAAAAAAAACGTAACTGAAGCACCAATGAATATTTAGAAGTGAAATTTCCCACAGATGTCAAGGACAGTGTCAATAACATAAAAAAGAAAAAAGTGAAATAACACATGCCCGGGAAATTGAAATTGAAAACCGGCCTTACTTTTTGGACACAGTAGAATGTATGTTAAAGCATCATTAAAAATTTAAATAAATTGTCACTATTTTTTTATATTCAATATTAAACCAAAAGTATAAAATTTGGTGATTTCCGAATCCTCAAATATTTTTGAAGGCATTGTCGGGAGGACATAGTCTATTTGAAAGTACTAAAAGCGTTTAAAAATGCACCTCAATGCATTCAGGTGAAGCGCGCGTGACTCATTAGAAAGAATCCCAGCAGCTTATTGATTCTTCAAGCAGTATCTGTTTTAAATAATTAAAGATCAGCATGTTTTATTCATTGCAATAAAATAACAACTTGGAACATAAATACAGTAAATGTAGTTTGTTACTGAAATAAAAAAAAATTAATTATCAGATTTAATAAAAGGTCTGCCCATTTTGTTTAACGAAATAGAACAGAAAACTGTCATACAATGTAACTTAATCACTATCCTTCAATAACATCGTGACATTTTTTCGATGTCTTCATTATGAATAAGTATATCGCTTGGTTTGTTTCAGCTTTATGTTTGCTTTTAAAAGCAAATGTTTTGAAATGATACCAATGATACTTTTCCTTCTTACTATATAGAAATCATATGCACATGATGTTGCTCCTGCCCTCCTCCCTTTTTTAAAGCGTCGTGTCCCCGAAATAGTCCCCTTTCACCGGAGTCCACTCAGAAGATAAATATTATTTTTCTCAAACTCGTGATCAAAACATAATTTTGAAAAACAAATTTTAATTTTTGCCAAACGATAAAAAGAATAACTTTAGAAAAATTCTTTCAAAAAGTTGTCAGCAGTCGAGTTACAAATTTTAATTTTATTTTTATTATTCATTTAATAAATTTGAATTTTTTTTTATTTATCAATCGTTTGGTTAATATATTTTCAAAGCAATTGAGATTTCATTATATGGCAACGAGGGATTAATTTTATTCTAAAAAATTTATTTTTCTGTTGGAGAGTTTATTTTTATTGTATTCAATGGAATGAATGCGTTTTAATGTAAATTTTCATCGTTCTTTAAAAACGTGATTCTTATCATCTCGGAAATAATATTTTGCTTATTATTTCAAAAAGTGGAAAATGAATATGACAACAAAAAACTATTTCGACATTGGAATCTCAATAAAATTTAATGCATTTTTTGCCAAGTTGAAAGCAAATTTTTAGAAAATTTAATTTGTCGCTTAGAATTATATTTCACATTAAAAAAAATAGTGTTCAAAGATAATCATAACTACTGTTTCTATTCAAAATTAAAGAGAATACTTCTGACTAAACGTAACAAATGAAAACAAAAATGTGGAACCTGGAATTTAATGAAGGTATGTTTTTTTTATGATTACTTTTATGTAGATACATTATATACAGATACATATGAGTAATTTGTTATATAAAAATTTGTGTTTCTATAATTTTGATTATACCAGTTGAAAATTATTGTAGCATTTACAAAAATTCGAAATCATTACAATTTTAAATAAAAATGAAACTTTAGTAATATAGAGAATAAATAGAGTAATTTTTTTGAAAAACTATGTCAAGTAAATGCCTATCTGTTGCGAATTTTTGGTTGTCCTGTGTCGGAATGATTATTGCAGGGACTGTTTAGAAAATAAAATTGATAAAATAATCATCACTATATGTTTGGTATGCCTTATTTTATAAAAATCGATCAAACACTGGAGTACAAATAAGTCCTTATGGAATAAACTCTGAAAAGTAACCAATGATAAATATCGTTACAATTCCAAATGAACAAAGAAATTTTATTTTTAAAAATGTGCTTATTTCCATGTAACATGCTAAGTGCTATAAGGAGACGGTTTCTTGTGGAAAGGTATTAATTTGAAAATTAAATTAATTAGCCACTTTTTCAAATATATTTAACAATAGTATGCATTAATTACATGTCAACAAGAGCTATTACTAAGTGCTATTTATCAACCAAACAGCAGTTATAAATTAGTCTTATGCAATTATATATATATATTTAAACATGTTTGGACATGGTATTGTAGAGACATGAGATACGACGCATTCGTGTAAAATATATTTGTGCCAAACAATGTCGGAAAATGTGGCGAAAAAAAAGGAAGAAATTATGTTTCTATAAAAATTCTTCTAAAATGGAAGAATATTTTGTAATTAAAAGGCAAAAAAAATAATAAGTTATTTTTTTTTTTATATATTTTGATAAAATTCTTGCTGCATTAGTGAAAATGTATTCACGCGAAATGTAATACGAAATAATACAGGTTTTATTGGATAGATAGGAAACAATATATGCGATAGTAGGTAATATAGTTTTGTTGTAAATTTTGTTGACACATTTATCGATAAAGTAATGAAACACAGCTTAGATCTTTCTAGTAAAATGAGAGGCATCTGTTCTCGAATTCGATAAAAAAAAGATAATCACTTATAAAATGTTAGTCCCTTATTCAAAGAAAAATCCCTCATGGATCTAATTTTTTTTTAATTTTGACTCTTTATTACAAGCTTGCTTCTTTTCAAAGTATTTTACAATAATTACAAAATTTGTTCCTCCTTCCACTTCCTCGTGTCCAATTAAAAGTCTTTCCAACCAATTGATTTATAGCGCCCATTCCCTTTGCAGTCACAGGAGTTTCTGATTGAGAATCGTTTAGCTGTTCAGAGACCCCCTTTTATTCTACACATAAACAACAATATTAGATATTTCGGAACAACAACGGATGTAAAGCTATTCCGTATGATCCATATTAATCCATATCCGTATTAATCCATACACAGTTGTACCATGTCTAATAACATGCAGGTTTTACCAATGGTGCGATTTTATGTGATATTAAAGCAGCAAGAACCCGCGCTGAAAATTCTTGAATTGAAATGAACTGTCGGCAAATTTTCTTTGCAGTGATTTACTGCAGGACTTGGCAATCACTTTCCATAAGACAGCTCAACTGAAAAAACCATCAAGCAACGACTATTTTGAGCATTTATTTTATTTAATTTTCAAATTTTTACAACACGTAAGATAATATTTATTTTTCCCCTTGTGGGTCGGGTTCGGATAGCCCCACTGTAGCCCCTGCATTTAGCGTTAAAACGACAAATGGGTACCCAGTGTAAGGGGGGGGTATAATCGGATGATGTAAAGTCACACTTCTTCCTTTGAGTGCTCCATGTCATTGTACAGCAAGGCCAAGTACAAAAAGAAAATGCAGTTTTTCACTGTATCTGAACACGCAGGTTCTTGGACTTGGCTTAGACGTTGCTGTCGACCGAGTCGAATAAGAAACAACCACAACATATTTATTTTATTTGAATAACAAATAGATTTTATGTTAATATTTTATATAATATTTCAGTGGTTTAAATATATGAAATAAATTTATTACTCTACGAGAAGTTTGTTTATTTTCATTGGGGATATCATAGACAGTTAATTGTTATTTTTGGAATTTTTTTATGAAATCCATTTATGCGGCAAGAAATAATTTTTTATCTGTAAATGCTGAATGAGAAAAAATTAGATTCTTCTACACTTGGAAGTACCTAAATTTGCACATCTTTGATTTATTATATAATTATAATAATTACATCTTTGATTTTAAGTAGCAATATGGAATAAATTGTTTGAAAAATTGAGAAATGTTTTTTTTTTTGGTATTTGGTCTATTTTAAGCATCAGTTTCACATCATAACTAACATCCTCTTTTAAAGGAACTAAAAACGACAATTATTTCGAAATCATAGTACGTTTTACATGCAGGAAAGCTCGCGTTATTTACAGCGTGAATACTTCGCAGAATACAGGAAATGCTGTTAAAATGCATGTAGTTTCGTGAATATAATGTCTGCACCTTCCATCGTTGAAAAATCAATTGATTAATTTTCTTTTTGTAAAATTGAGTGCGTCACCATTTCGGAGAAATATAAATTAATTCTAAATCAAAGGGAAAACCATGCTGAAAAAAATTGAAAAAAATAGAGAGAAATATGAAAAACCTACAGAAATCAAAATTTCAACTCTGTGGTAATGCCAATGTTAATTCAATGGTTTTGGTTTTGTTGGCCATCCTATCATCCTGTTGTGTGGTATCTGAGACGAACGAGACCGTCTCAGAGCTAGCACCTTCGGGCATTCAAAAATGCAGAGACGTCGTTCCAGAATGCGAGTGCTTTGATTCTCAAACTGCTGTAATACTGCATTGCTGGAATGTGTCCGACTTCGAGAAATTCAATGAAAACCTGTATAAAATGAACACCCTCTACATTATAAATATTTACGGCCACCGCTTCCTGCCGACTGGATTTCTTAGAGGCTTGAATGTCTTCGGGCTAATTGTGAACGACACTCACTTCCAGGGACTAGAAGAAAATGCTTTCGAAGGGGTCGTCAAGCTGGAAAAATTTTTCGTGTTCAAAAGTTCCGCAACGGTAAGTGGTTTTGAAAATTAGGGCATTGATTTAAATCATTGAAATCAGTTATATAATTTATAGATAGATTTAAAAATGTGTTCTGGATCACCATTATTATACATCATAAAGTTTATAACTAGCAAATTTCCGCTTTTAAGTTTTTGTATAAAAATTATGATTAAAATTATAATCGTTTAATTGCTGAGAACAAAGCTGAACTATATTTTTGGTATTTTCATAGAATGTTTAGAAGAATGGTTATTTATAGCATGAAATTATGTGTTTCACTATTTACCGCACAAAATGTTGAAATGAAACATTTCTCAAGTAAGTATCACTGCTAGAGTTAACATATTTCATGCCTCTATACGTGAAAAGAAAAATAATTTGTAATAGACAAACTAATGCTTTTGCACCATGAAAAGTAATATGAGGGGTTATTTTCTTCAATGTTAAAATTCCCCCCCAACAATACTGATTTAGACAAAAATATTTTATATGCTTAATAATAGCTAGGTCTTTCATTTTTCTTCGGGTTTTTTTGGGGGTTTTTTCAAAATATTTTAACCAAGCAAAATCTCGTTATTTTTTTGGTGTCATAATATTGCATAAAATACTAACTAACACAAAGTATAGAGTACTAGTAGAAAAGCAGTAAAATACTGTCAAAAAGTTTAACTAAACACAGCTTTTGTAGAAACATTAAATAAAATATTTTTAAAACAGAGAAAAAAAGATGAACGATATTTTACGAATATATAAATAATTTCTATCATATTTGCATGAGCAAATGCTGAAAAATAATTTCATTTTTTATTTAATTGGAAAACTCGTGTGCGAGTGAATTGTAGTTACTTAGAGAGAATATTTATAAGCCATTTATTTTATGCTCGTCCGTAGAACGTTCCTGACTTCCGATTTACCAGGGACTCGGTAGGCAGCATTTTTTCCAAAACAGTCGGTTGACATCCCTGGAGGGGTCCAACCTGCAAGACCTACCTGTGCTCAAGATCCTCTCATTCTACAACAACTCCATAGAGTACGTCGCGCCGGACGCATTCCAGGTAAGCAGTTCCTCTCAATATCCATAGCACAACCACAGGTACAGTATTCAGCAGTTCTCAGTTTTCATAGTATACAATATCGTTTGGAAATAAATTTATACTGGAATATAATTAATTAAGAAAATTAATCAAAATGGACAATGAACAACGTATTTTAAATTAATCCGTTATGCAACCAATGAGTTTTAGATAAATCGAGTTAGAGTGATAATCTTGCACATATTGAATGATATATAACGTTTTTTTCTTTTCTTTTAACCGTTAGAAAGAATTTTTTTCTAAACTTAAAAAATGAATTTAATAATAATTTTTGAGAATACTTTTAAAAAAATTAAATTTGAAAAAATTTCAACAAGAAGAGACACGTTTGCAAATTAAAATAAAATCGATGGTAATGGCAAATCGAATGCTTCAAAATTTTGCATATTTAGATTTAATTATTCCTTAAAAAGTCACTTAACATGCCACCCATTAACGATGTTTGGCGAAATGGTAAACAGTATAGCGTCAACAGGGCAGTAATTGACCTTGAAACGCAATGGAACTTGAAAAGAAAGGAAAAGCAAAGCATCAAAGCAGTTTAGCCTGGACGCAAGAAATAATGCTTGAGGCTCAAGAAACAGAAAGAATCATTATGCAGATTATCTCACGCCGATGCTCAACAACAAGCACATTTACATATTAGTCCGACCTGGAATCTCGATGGTTGTAGTTTCAACGATGAATTTAGAATCGAATTGAACCGCCTTGACCACAGGTGACATGTCTGGAGTCGTCCAACATAGCGGTGGGATACAAACCTGGCTGTTGCTTGAGACTCTTTCACTTGATGCCAGGACTACCGTATCCGTTATATCCTTACACAATACACGGCGATACTGTGGCGGTATTACACGACTCGTTGTACGTTATATCGTTCTTCTTTACTTCTCTGTATCCTGAGAGTACATTTTCGCAATCTAATACTCTGCAATGCATTGTAACGACTCTGCCTATATTATACTTATAACGGCTTCAAGAAGAGGGCCACTTTCAGGTTCACGGGAAGACTTACATTTTTTACAAGAACTGTACATTATATATATATATATATATATATATCCACATTCTGGGAAGACTTACATTTTTTTGCTCACAAGAACTGTACATTATATATATATATATATATTTCTGTTTGCTCATTTCCTGGAAAGTATATATCTCCGCATCCTGTGTTTATATTGGTAATCTAATGCCCTGCAGAACAAGGCGATTATTTCCAACATTCTGTGTGTACATATTGGTAATCTAATACCCTGCAGAACAAGGCGATTATTTCTGTTTGCTCAACCTTTTCCTGGAAAGTTAAAGTACGTATCTCCGAATCCTGTGTGTATATTTTGGCAATCTAATGCCCTGCAGAACAAGGCGATTATTTCTGTTTGCTCAACCTTTTCCTGGAAAGTTAAAGTACGTATCTCCGAATCCTGTGTGTACATTTTGGCAATCTAATGCCCTGCAGAACAAGGCGATTATTTCTGTTTGCTCAACCTTTTCCTGGAAAGTTAAAGTACGTATCTCCGCATCCTGTGTGTACATATTGGTAATCTAATGCCCTGCAGAACAAGGCGATTATTTCTGTTTGCTCAACCTTTTCCCGGACAGTTAAAGTACGTATCTCCACATCCTGTGTGTATTTCGGCAATCTAATACTCTGCAACACATTGTAACGTCTCCGTCTATATATTAGATTTATAACGGCTTCAAGAAGAGGGCCGCTTTCATTGTCATAGGAACACTTTCATTTTTATGTACAAAACTCTACATTTTATATATATATAATGTACAAAGAGTTATTATAGAAAGAAATCTAAAATTAAAAATTAAATTTGATCATAATTGCACGATTAAATCACAAGTACAGTTCACTCCAAGATCAGATATTTTTCAGAGATTTCGAGTCTGCTTCGAATCTAATTGCCTGGCCAGCGGCAGACTTCAGTTTTCACACGGTGTGATACACGAAACCCCAAAGGGCTCACTTTGTAAACAGGTGGAAACTCAGGCCTGTTCAGTAACTTCACAGAAAAAAGAAAAACAACACTTCTGGTCGACCCGTCGCAGAACTCTCTCTCTTCACCAAAAACTCCTTTTAAGACAATCCGTCAATGAGAGGGGTCCGCTCCCTTCACTTCTCATTGGAATAGACATTTCTCAGCTCGTGGTCAATCACCCATCACAATGCAACAACTCATAATATATCATATTAAATCTGTAGAGTTGTTTCGACTTGTGAAAGGTCATACAGGCATTCACTAATTTCGTCATTATCCATGACACCTAACATCTGCTATCAGATTTGAGTGACAGGTTGTTCTCATTAGTACAAAACACTAATTGCCTGTAATATGACTACCCACAATACTGCTCGTCTGCTATCGCATTTGAGTGAGGGGTTGTTATTATATATTTTTCAAACAGTATTCATTCCTCTCTCCTGGGAGTGAAATTGAAAAACTCTTTCCGAGAAAAAAAAAAAATGCTACAACATGGCAAAATGTTGACGGTATTCCACTTCTCGTTGTACGTTATGTCGTTTTTATTTATTTTTTTTATTTCTTGGCATCCTGGGTAATTGGCAGTTTTTTATTATTTCTTTGCATTTTGGCAATCGAATGCCCTGCAACACAAGGCGATCATTTCTGTTTACTCAACATTTTCCTAGAGAGTTAAAGTGCGTAGCACCTTCCCAGAGGGAGTATTAGGAAGTGTCGTACTCAATAATATTAGAGAATTTGGCAAGAAATATCGCCATCGCCTTAAAAAGGGTTAAGAATCAATCAGATCAGCTTACGTAAAGTGGGTCAAAGTCATTTGTAATATGACTCTTCTGATTAAAATAACATCACCTGAAATAAATTTAGCATCTAAGTTGTGGCTTTTATTTATTTATTTATTTATTTATTTTTTTTTTTTTTTGCTCAACAATGAAAGAAAGGGCGCAGGGAAATTTTTTTTTTTTTTTTTAGTTATCCTATCCTTTTTAGATTAGTGTTATCTCATTACACAAAACAAGCTCAAACATAACGGACAATAATCTGCAACACCCATTACGATGTGCAAACACTCAAATTGAGATCGATTTGCAAAAGCTGAGTGAAACAGATGAGAAACAAATATCACACTAGTAAAATAAATGTTTTTTAGTGATTTAATTTTTTTATTTCGTTTATATTTATATTTTATTTTTAATGTTATATATTTCTTTACGTTGAGCTTTTTGTATCATTATTATTATATTATCTATGTTTACATATAAGAAAAATTGTTAATACAAAATTAATAAAGTAATTCGTTTCAATTTTTCGCTTCAAGAAAATGTCTATAGTGGGTCTAAATCTAATATGGGAATATATAATTTTTAGGCTGCCAGCAGAGCTATCATGCTTTTCCAAAGTGGCCCGCACGATCATATGGGTTAGCCACCCCTGTATTAAATGCTAAATGAACTTTTAAACATTAATATAGATTCTTGCAATAATAACTTTGATTTGAAAAATTTTAAAAATATAATTTTGGAATATTTTCCAATATACAATCAATTTTTAATGTTACTATTGATCGTATTAATTCATCTATTTTCCACTGCATCTTTTTTTATTCTGTCCAGGGTACAGAGGGAGTGACGCACTTCAGCATCTCTCACAACCAGCTGACGTACCTCCCCAGACTTGTTCAAACCATGGACGAAGCTTCATACGGTGGTGCTCTCTAACAACCAATTGCTGCATGTCGACCAGCTCTTCTTTAGAACCAACCCCGTAGTCAGTACCATCGATTCAATCACTCTCAATCCATCCTTCATTCATCCTTCTTCCCATGCTTATGCATTTGTGCGTGTTTCCCATGTTATGCGTGTCAACTTTTCAACACGCTAAGTCTATATGTTAATTTAAGATGGACGTACGATTTCAGTGCGATTTTTATCTTAACATTCGTTTCATCTATCTAGAGAAATTGTGTCCCGATACTTGTGGTTCAGAGGTAACGGTGCATCGATGGCATTTGTGATGGCGATTCGATGGCATTTGTGATTGACGTTCAGCATCTTGCATCGTTAGAATGACTAACTGGTATGAGTGTTCCTGGTTTTCTCTCATATGATACGCTAGGTTTTCGACCTAAAAGTGCTCCCGGAAGGCACTGACCTCCTTCTTCAGCGACACGAAGCAGAAATCGGACCTCTGCCTACGGGGCTCCATCCCAACAGAAGCTGCCCCCTCTTCCCTCTTTTCATGAGGGATACGAACACAATAACAACAGCAGAGAGATCGTTTTCATCATTTTTATATTTCATCAATGAAAAACTTTTATTTATTTATGCATCTATTTTTCACTAATTGAAGACTTTGGAAAAAAACCGCTTAATCCACCAACAGTAAATCAACACTCTGTTTCATTCATTTATGCATCTATTATTCAATAATTGCCCACTAAAGGAACTTACAAAAGCTGAAAAACACGCTGTGTTCGTTGGCAGTAGGAGCAAAACATCAGTGTATTAACGAGTTTTTTTCTTCCAATCTCTTTGTAGGATCATTATCCTCCCTCACTTATTTCATCTCTCTGAACTCAATATTTCATTTCCTCTGCAGCAAAAACACTGTGACCAAAAAAATTAAATTACTCCCCGGTTTTGTATAATATAGTAAAAAACACTTGCAAAATAATCTAAGCATTTTCTTAACTTTCCATGATGTTTGTTTTTTGAGAACTATAACTGTATACTTTGTTTTGAAAATTTTTTGTTGTATAAATTATTATGCTACAAACGAACCATTTTCTCTTCTGCACAATTCCAATATGTCTTCAACGGGTAATTGCATGTGTTTTTGGGAGGAAATTCCCTTAAGCCACCAACAGAAAACTTTAAACTTGACATAATCTGACACAGTCTCACGTATTACATAAGGGAGATTTTCTCATAATTTTACACAATCACCATCTTGGCTAGCGAAGGCAGTGACTGCAATGCAGGCCATGATTGGATTTGTACTTGTGTCCTCCTGGAAATCAGCCGCCTTTATACTAAGACACGGTTCCAGAGTTAAAGTAGTTGGTAAAACACACTTATGTACATAACTTGTAAGTTAGTTGATATAACACACTTTAAAAAAATTGAAGATGGAGAAAAAGTTACAAAAATGGCATCTTCATCCCATGATAAACTTCGCCAAAATGTCATAATATTAATTGTAATGTTATAAATGAAACATTTTAAATGCCTTCTAGAAATACATCTATCGGTTGCAAACACTCAATAAAATATAAATTTTAGTAAGATCTTATTTTTTTTTTTCGACTCCTAAATTCTTTAAGTTATTCCTAATCTCCCTGAAATGTATTTATTTTTTCTCAGCAAATCTATTTGGACCACAACAACTTGACTGATCTGGACTCGGTACTGCATCCCGGGATGTACAACGTGGACAAACTGTATCTGTCCCATAATCCCTTCACCAGAGTGACAGAGAACTCGTTTAACGGAAAGGTGGACAGGGTAAGCCACATTGGACTGGACAACTGTCTCATCCAGGAGTTCAACGTGCGGCACTACATGGGACTGCGCAATTTGTGGGGATTGGAACTCAACTACAACCTCATAGATAAAATTATCAACGTATATGAAGCGAATTACACGGACGACTATATTAAGAAATTTAACGGTAAATCAATTTATTTCATAAAATATTGCTGTTTCCGGTTTCAACACTAGCCTCTTAAGCCAGAAGTTTCTTTATTATCAAATGTTCAGTTTTGTGGTAGATCTAGCACTATTCAGCATACTATGGTTGACCTGCTGTACTGTACTCTCATACAATACCAGAAATATGAGCCGTCAACCTACTAGGAGGAGGCTATCTGCAGGACTCGCGCATTTGCCCCCTCCCGTTCAAACCCAAACAAAAGACTTCTCCTGTTATGGATTTATGTATCCATTCCTAGAAATATTTGAGACTTTGTTGGGTTTCCCTTGCCAGATATCAAATAATTGCAAAATATAAATCACTGTTCATAGGCTCTCTCTTGTTGACATTCAGTATGGAATTTCAATACAACATCTATTTTACAAACATATATTATACTAAATGAATATTTATAAGTTACCACTATAAACACGTTGCATTTCAATTACATGATGATAACAATTACATGATGATTCTTAATGATGTGAATAAACCACTCCGACTCATCAACCTAATCTCTCAACAGTCTTTGAGCTTTTCGTGGACTCTATTTATGTAATCGAATTTCCTAGTCATGGAATTCTCACTTCACTTCCATTCGAGTTTCTCATCGAACTGTTCTTCTCATCCGACAGTTTCTTCTAGTGCTCTCTACTGCTTCACCTCGGATCCAGAACTCCGACCAAAACTTCACCCGTGTGCCCATCCTCATATACAAGTCAATATCAGCTCATCTTCACTTAATCGATCGGGACACCTTGATTGTTTACGTGCGTTCTAGTTTCTTTTGCCAGGGCCGTACACACGCCATCCTCCAAGGTAAAGCCCACTTTAGAGATGATGTTGCATACCTGGCTGCAAATTGCCCAAAACTACATTTAAAAACAATTTTAGAAGGAAATACTGTTAAAAAACAAAACACACAGTATTCGAAAACCCTTTAAATTAGTTGACACAAGACTTTTCAAAACATTTCTCTTATAATACAAAAGTTACGTAACCAATAACATTTCCATAAACTATCAATTAATTTAATGTGATTTTATATTCCTACTGAAAACTGTGAAAGTTTGTCTGTATTATCATGCTTCCAAAAATATTTCCTTTTAAATCTTAGAATTTGTTCTCCTAGAAACCTTTTCCCCTGACAACACTTCACCGACCTTTAAAATTACGACCTTCAAAATCAATTTTTTCATAACCATTGAATTCCTCAAATGCACAACACATCGTTTCTTGCCAGTTGCCAAATCTATGGATATTTACACGTTTAACGGTAAAATATGCACTTAAAACGGCCTGTTGGCAAATTGGTTAGCGCTCTGGCCATTGACACCACAGGCTACGAATCCTGGAGGTGGCATAGATGTCTGTGAGGGGTTCGGAATCCAGATTAAACAGTAAGTCTCGGTCTAAATAGCGAAAAAATGTTCATTCACGTTTAGTTTATTAAGAGTTACATGAATTTTGTTTTACCTGTATCTTCAGCGGGTACACAACATGTGAATTGACTTAATTATAACCAAAATGATCATCTTTATCATCCACATCACCGATTACAGGCTTGCATGGTTGTACAACACATGGGGACACTGCACCAACAGATTCAATCAGTTTTCAGTGTTAGTGAACACGTTAAAAAAAAAATTTATCGTACATTCACTACGGGAACCACTGTAAGGACCATTGTGAATGATCATGTATCATGGTCATGCCATTTTACGGAGTCTTAAAAGGACTTACGGCGTACCCTGTTCATGTAAGACTGCAGTCTGATGAAAGGATGGTGGAACCGATCAGGTTCCCCGTTCCAGAGTTCATCTATCTTCTGGTTGAAAACCTCTTATGTGGTCGATGAACTAAACATCTCTGTCTTCTCGAGTGTTTCTTGCCGCTTTTGCAATAGTACTTCAATTTCTTTACAGCGAATTGCTAGTCACTCACTTATGACTCAACTATTATGTCCGAAACTGTAATGTGCTTGCTCTTTCTATTCCCTCGCATACAAACTGCCTAGCCATTTACTAGAGAACAGGCTTTCTTACCATTTTAAGTAAGATTGTAATTCAAAGTACTGCACTCAACAATTGATGGACAACCTAAATTATGGGTTGAGGTTAGGGCAGCACTGCAATCAGGGGGACAGATAACAACTTTGGAAAATTCAGTAACAGTTGAGGCCTCATGGCCGTGGTCTTATTCCTAACACTACCTATTTTTCGACTGAATCTTCCCTTGCTGTGCGAATTTTGTTTTTTGGCATTCATATCATAACTGAAAAAAATCATCCTTTAATATCGGATGTCAGTGAAGATTGTATTATTATCATAGGAAATATCTGCATATTTATTAATCATTATTTTAGTCCTGAATGAAAAAAATATTTGATTTAAGTGGGCATATCAAATTGCCATGATTATGAACTAATATTTCTTCAATAGACATTGCTAAATATAAATTTATCAGAGCTATTCAGCACATGTTAATAGGCCTGACAAGTATTACCTCATGAAATAGCGTTATATTTTTTTCATTACTTCCTAGAAAGTTTTAAAGACGTCTAAAATAAATCATCCATTTATGTGGTATTGAAATAAATGCTTGATTATGGCAGTTGAATGAATTTTTCGTTTTATTTTCAGAAAATAGAATACAAGTCAATACTTCGGCTCTGATGTCTCCGTGTTTTACGGCCGAATAGTAGACTTGTCAATGACTGGGAATCGGATCTCGATGCTCAGATCTGAGGACTTCAAACAAGTGGTTGATCTCCGGGCTTTGCGCCTACGGAACAACGACATTGGGCAAGTGGACGGCGACATCTTCATTTACTTCCGCAATAATCTCATGCTCCTCGATCTCAGCCAGAACAAGATTCACTCTTTACAGGGCTGCGTACGCTTCCTATCCGCACTCATATCGCTCAATCTCGAAGATAACAGTATCGAGGTGAATATCTTTCCTAATTTTAAATCCATTTTAAAAAGTTCCATCATTTGAGCATCTTCTGATGCTCATAGCAGCAAGCAAGCTGCCCTTGCTTCTCAAACGTAGTGTATGAACAACTTCGATACGAGAATGCGTGTTAAGGATAAATGTTGCAATATAACTGAAATATTAGAAACAAATCTGAAAGATTAGATTTCTATTGTTTTTCTTTATTATTACTACTATATTTTTATTACTACTTTATTTTTTTTTAATTTTGGAAATATTGCAAGATAAATTTTAATACATTCAAGATTGTACTTTAAATTCATATTAAATCAAAATCATTTGAAATAGAATACTATAAATCGAATAAAATTGAACTAAAAATTAATTAATTAGCCGAATAAGAATTGAACTGAATTTATAATTGAATAGTATTGAACTAATTTTGAATAAAATACTATAGTATCAGATACATTCTATTAGATTTGTTCATCATTTTTAATGAAAGTATAAAAAACTATATTTAAAAAGCAAATTAAATTAATTTTTTTATATTAAAAATTAACTTCCAGTTTTGGAAAATGTACTTCAGATGATTTATAAAGCATGATGTTGTGCATAACCCTCCGTATTCTGCAGTGCGGGACGGACATCCCATCTGTACTCTACTCATGGATAGAGGAAAAGGAGCAGCTTCAGTAGGTAGAAGTCTGACTTGACCCCATGTCGATGAAGAATGAAGGCAGTGCCTTCCAGGAGGAGTTTTAGGGTTGAATTACCCTTCATTTATGCATCATATAGGATAAAACCCAGAAAACTCCCACCAGGTTGGCCTACTAACGAGAAAAGATGCTTGCCAACGAATCATCTCTTCGAACCGACCTACAAATGTGTTTCGCGCACATGACATTCTATATTTATGTGCAGAATCGAAATTCCTAAGAATTCACAAGACCCACCTGAAGGTATACTGAAGTCCAATCGTCCCCTCCCCAAGAGAGGAAAGCAGCCGCTCTGGCTACTAGGCTACTAGTGCGATAACAATGAGGCTCACCCCTTCAATTGGCTCTACCCAAGGGGTTTCATGTACCATCCAGGAGACATCCCGCACTCTATTAGAGCGTGTCGCGAAACCCACTCAAAATGAGCATCCCACAGGGGATCAGTGTGCAAAAAAAAAGATGAATTAATGACACCTAAATTTTAATTTTTTTTATCGTTACTTTTTCAAGGACTTTTTTTGTTTTTAAGCTTAAAAATATCACATTGACTTTTTTTTTTTCCCAATTTACAGTTGGAACAACCCTCTAATTCTTCTTTGAAAAGTTGTCTTGAAAAAAAGAGAAAAAGTAACAAAATTATTAACACATTAATTATAAATGAATTTTTAACAGAAATTTTTGATAAAGCATTTATCGTTGTTTTTGAGAGATTTAAAATTTCTCAGAGCTTAAAAGCTAGTTTTTAAAGACATAATGTTACAATATGACAATATACCGACATTATACCAAATATGTTTGTTCTGTATCCTCTTTAGAAAAAAAAAAAATTTCTCAGCTCCTCTCTAGAAATCTATTTTCTTTTTAAGAAAGGAGCAGAAATATATGTGGAAAAAAAATTGTGATCTTTTATTTATCTATATGTACATATATGTTTTATCTACATCTTATACAAACTACATAAAAATCTTATAAGTAAGAAATCTTGAAGCTTAAAATATAAAATTTACTGTAATCCACCACGGTAACAATCAAACTTAATTTAGAAAATGAAGATTAGGAAATATAGTATGAAATTGAAAAAAATTACCAATAGTTTTTTAAAAAATAAGTCTAATAAGGATAATCCTGGTGCACGACATTTGATGAATTAATCCTTGGCTGGATTTTTCTCACTATTATCCTTAAATCAAGAAATTCGTAGTCCGATGTCGGTTATTTTTTTTTTTTTTTATCAAATTTGGGGTAGCACTAAACCAAAGTTTTCAATGCAATAAAGGAAATAAAATTTAATTTTATTATCTTACTTCTCTATGCCTTTACCGCGCCCTTATTTCAATTAAACGCTTCTCGTACGTTCTGCCCGTAACGCTTTCCATACGTTCTTCCCATAACGTTCCCATACGCTTTTTCCATAACGCTTCCCATTCCATCAATTACTATTTTTCTCAGAGCATATGTGGCCACTTTGGGAACCAGTACACTTTATGTTGGTGAAAAAATGTTTTTTTTTTTTTCTAATGCAGCTAGCAAACACAGACAGCTTGGTCTTGGATGCCTTAAGGCAAGTGCTGCACAGACATACTCACTTTGCATTACCCAGGGGGCGCGTGTAACTTGAAGATAAGCCACGGACGCGGAGTAACAATGCCCCCAGAACGCTCTACGATCATATTAGACCGGGACCTACTTTTTTAAAGTGGATTCCGAACCACTACAAATACTTATGGCACCGCCGGTACTCGAACCCGAAACCTGTGGTACCAAGCGCCAGAGCGCTAGCCACTCGGCCATTCAGGCCCTGGTGAAAAATTTTAGTTTACAGAATATGTCAAGGTCAAACGTAAGATTCTTGACACCTTGTCAAGCTTGAATCCGTTATTCATCTACTCTCCAATGTTATCCTAGTTGTCAAATGCCGTTATTCAAGAATGCATAAGCGCATCACATGCATTTGTTCTTGCAGGGGTTCGAAGACGACGAATTCGAAGGCGTGAATTTGCTGGAAATTCTGAACCTGCGCCGCAATCGCCTCACAACGCTGGGCAGCAGTTTACAGAAACTGGTGAAACTCGAGTTACTGGCGTTGAACAGCAATCGCCTCCGCACACTCGGCAAGGAGCAGATCCCGGCCAATCTACAACATCTCCACTTGGCAGGTGAGCGCTTGGCATATGTCCAGAATCTCCTTACAATTAATTCATTTATATAAAATATTTAAATTTTACAAATTTAGCGAGAATTGTGTACATTGCAGGATTTAAAAAAAAATCTTTACTTATGCTCCTCACGTTCTGGCATATATTTAAAAGAAACACCAATGCATCCAAAGTTATTTTCATTCCAAGCACTTTAGTTCATAGCTGCAGGCTCACATATTAAAAAATTAATATTCATTATTGAAGACAACCTGAAATATGTCGTGCACGAGACAGAGGTTCGAATTTTCTGGCGGCATTGTTGTTGTCACTAGTGCAGAAACGACGATTCTCGATGGCGATTGTGACAATATGGGTAATGCAACTATCCTCCATTGTCGGGCTGCCTGGTAGTTGTTCCGGCTTTCTCCCACATCACACGCAAGTGTGGAGCAGTAACCCCCAACACTTCTCCGGGAAGGCCCTGTCCTCACTTCATCACCCGTCAATGGGCTATTCGTGGTATAAATAAAACATTAAAATAATAATATGTATCAAAGAATTAACTCCAAATGATATACAGAAATTTACGTCAATTCTTTGTCTTTCATTTTCTTTTGTCATAAGAGAACGGAATTTTGAACCTATCACTCAAATCTGACAGCACATAAGCAGAGTCGTGGAGACTTTTACATCATGAAATTTGTGATTATCTACCGAGCTTCAGATGTCGAAAGAATTACTGAATATGGGCAATAGTCATAAGTTGCTGCATCGTGTTTGGTGGCAGAACAGCCCATGAGTTGAGACAGCCCAGTTCCAATGAGAAGTGAGAGAAGCTGCTCTCCACTCTTGACGAATATTCTTAAAGGGAGGTTTTTGAAGAAGGATGAAGTGTTTTTACGATGAGTCGACAAGATGTGTTATTTTTCTGTTAAGCACGAGGTTTCGTCTGTTTACAAAGTGAGCTCCTTGGGGTTTCGTGTACCACGTCAGGTAATAAATAAGGTCTGATATATATATATGTGTGTGTGTGTGTGTGTGTGTGTGTGTGTGTGTGTGTGTATGCGTATACATATGTATGTATATATATAATGTTGTAAATAAAAATTAATGTGCTCCCATGAACCTGAAAGTGACACTTGAAGCCGTTAAATGTCTGGTATAGGCCGGATCTTACAGTACACTTTGATCCATTAGCAGACATGATTAATTATGATAAGATTCTTATCGAATAAGAGATATGGAATTTTTAATTCTTTATTTCAATTCTTTAGGTAAATCTACATTCAATTTCTCTAAGAAAATTATCCTTTTAAACATATTTATTCTAATGGACATTGAAAGCTTACATTTAAAAAAAAACAGATATATTGCATTTAAACAAGAAATGACAATATTCATTCGAACCCACTCAACCTCGAATGTTTTAATTTATGTATTTATACTTAAAATATGAGAGTTTGGAATTGTTTTCTGTCATAACCTAAGATCAAATTCTTTTTTTTTAAAGAAAAATATTTTATATGGAATGCATTCTGGATAATATGCAGTGTTATCCAAAATATGAAAAATTCGAAAACGTACAAAGAAAAAAAAGACTTCCTGTTGAAAGGCATAAGTACGAGGCACTGTAAAATTATAATACACTCATGTCCATAAATTAAGGATAATGAAGTTCAGGCAAAGAAAGAGACAGAAGCAAAACAAATTTGACTTATTTGTAAATTCTATTTATTAAACAAAGGTAAAGAGCAAAAAAGATGCTATATGTTTGACATAATTAATAAAAATTGCGATTTTTACTCCTGGAGCAAATTTCAAAAGAACCTATTTACAAAAAACAGTATAACATGGTTAGTATGATGGTTAATATGGAGTATATCTCCCGGACGATGCAATGCAGGCCTTACAACGCCTAGGCAAGCTGAGTATCAAATTAACAATCTGATCTTGGGGAATATTACACCACTCATCAAGCAATGCCCTCCGAAGTTCCGGTTGACAGGTGGGAGGGGTGACGGGCTGCAATTCGTCGGCCAAGCATATCCACACATGCTCTATTGGATTCAAGTCGGTGAGTATGCTGGCAATCCATACGGGTGATATCCTCAATTGAAGGCATTCGTCTACAATGTTTGCACGGTGAGGACGGGCGTTGTCATCCATAAACAGAAATTCAACACCCATGGCGCCCCGAAACAAACGTACATGTTGTTCCAGAATGACATCCCGATAGATGTGGCCTGTCATCGTTACACTCTGAACATGCAGGTCAGTTCTGGAACCAAGAATAATTCCTCCCCAAACGAGCCATCCTGCACCACCGTAACGGTGTTCTCAATGGTGTGTTCTCTTGGTGGTAACGGGTACCTGGCGCTCTCCATATGAAAGTCTGGCGAGAATCAGACTGCAAACTAAACCTGGACTCGTCGGAAAACATCACACCAGACCACTGTTGCGGTGTCCACAATGCATCTCTACTCCAGGTTAATCGCAGGCGACAGTGAGTTGCGGTAAATTGAACACATCTGACAGGCCTACGAGCATATAGACCAATGTGCCCTAAGCGTCTGTACACGGTCTGCCTTGAAACTGTCGTACCGGTAGCTGAAGAGAGCTGACGAGACAGGTCTGATGCTGTGCTCCGTCTGTTTCTTTGGCAGTAACTGCTAAATACCGGTCCTCATTCGGCGTTGAAACTCGGTGGAGACCAGTTCTGTAACATCTACTCACATTACCATCATCTTGGAATCGTTTGCTAAAGCCTGGAGATGACACTCTGGGCGATTCAAGTTCCTCGGATACTTCCAGCTGGGTACGTCCACATTCCAGTCGTCCGATAATTCTACCACGTAAAAAATCATCAAATGCTTCCTTTGTGCCATAACTATGCGGTTATTGCACTGAAAGGCTTTTAAAGCGCTTTTGTGAACAATTTTACTTTTTATATATTCTTTATATGAGTTATACCCCCTCGTCATTGTGACGTACTATCCGCGCCATCTGGTGGTTTCCTGTAATTTGCATATTCTTCTTCAAGATGTGTGTGATAATTCTACAGGTGAAATTTTTTATTTTAGAGTTCAATTCCTGTGTGATTCTGAATTATCCTTAATTTATGGACATGAGTGTATAATTAAGTACAGCATTTGAAATTAGGTGTTAATCTTTGAGACATCATTTCTGTTTCTACCAGCTAAAAGAAGTAATATAAAAAAAAAAAATTAAAGTCAATTCCTACTTTTTTTTTCACTATATTGCAGAAAGTCCTTAAATAATTTTCATTAATTTTTTTCAAGTTTATCTGGCGCCATCTATTGATAGATACACGCAACTTAAAGCTAAAACTAAAAATAATTAATTAAATTTAATTACTGAATTGATATTTGAAAAAACTGTATTAAAATCCAGTGTCATCCACTAGAAGTTCAAACAAAATTAATTTGAACTTGTGTGGATGAATAAAAGTATTTTATTAAAGATTGAAAATTTGAAGAAGATATATATATAGTTAGAGTGTAAGCTAATAGAAGAAATTGAATAATTACGAATTTTGATGTATTTTAGTTAAGTTCTGTTAAAAATTTAATCTAATTGCATTACTTTTTCTACTTTATTATGATTTTTAATAAAATTCACATTAAAAGCTGCTAGTCGTTGATAGCTGAGTTATATGTCCTCGTAAACAATCCAATTTGTTACAGTACTCATATTTCCTTTTTTAAGTCACTCAAGGGCCCATGAGATTATGTTGCTCGAGCTGGACTACTCTAGAATTACATAATACATATATGTCATTTTCGAGTATCGATTTTTATGAGATCTTTTTTCACGATAATCAGAATATTGATTTGATATATCTGATTTGACATTGAAAATAAGTTCGATTAAAAAATGCTGAGATCTGCTCGGCAAATTTCAACTTTAACATCTCATGTGTGAACATTGGACAATGGATGAATAAACGCAGAATATGCCAATGTTTAATACTGCAAAAGATATATGAAGCAATTGATTGGAATACTAAAATAATGGCCAAATTGATATTGAAATAACTGGCTGTGAATCTATTAAATTTAGATTCAATTAAAAATAAATTAGTGCAATAAACAAAAGAAAAAAAGAAAACTGAAACCCTTTCTGATTTTAAAAAAATAATAACTGAATAGACTCTATCAGTTAAAAAGTACTTATCACGTATATTTAAATTATTAATTATCACAACTAATCGAAGTCTCTATCCTTTATACATAAACTTAAATGTAATATTACATTACAAATTATTCCAGATTATTTTCAATTGTATGTTCGCATGCCTTATATTGTTTAGGTTTATTGATACATTTTAAATAAATACTTGCTTTTTCTCTATTGCAATAATAAAATTGTGAATATATGTTGTTAGACATAATAGTTCCACTTCTTTTATATAAATATAACAGTTTTTTATCCGTCATCTATGATTGACTTTAAGCTCTAATTTTAGTTTTTTTTTAGTGTCAATAAATTTAGGCATTTCAAATCATTTTTTAAAACTTTTTCTTCATGGATTTCCATTCCACAATTCCCATATATTTTTTGTTTCTGAAAGATTTGGCTCTGTGTCTAAACCTGTGGCAGTTATAACACTGCAGTGTCTTTCTTTTTAAGGTTTGGCCTAACTGTTCCATATTAATTTTCTTTTCTAATCATAGGTCTCTAGAAGTCTTAGGATTGACAGAATGCATAACAAGTTCATTTTCCGTTGTATTTTCATATAAAATCTATACTGTAATACTTTTCCTCATCCATCTAATCATTTTGTTTTCTAACCTTTTCCAGTTATTTTCATATCAATCAGATTACTCAAATGATTATAAATAATGACATGTAAACCTTTTATTTGGTTTTTATAATTTCAAGTCTCCGTTTGATTCAAATTTAAATAAGTAAATATAGTAAAAGTCCTCCTGAACTAGAATTGCGTAACTTTTTAATATTTATGGATCTAATCTTTCTTCTAGTGAATATTTTGTTCGGAATGAATTCTTTGAAATATGGCACCACAAATTGAAGAACTCTGTTCTTACTACTATATATAACTTTTAAGCATTTGATATATTGGTCGTTCATTTTAACCTAGTTAATTTTCAAGTAAAAAAAATTCATTTTCTCAGTTTTTATTAACGTTAGATTATGAATAAAATACAAAAATGTGCTTGCACTTGAAATGCTCTGCAGCAGATCTTCTCTCTCTTTGTCAGATTCACACCAGTTCTTTTTAATTAAATGTCAGATTGGTTTGGTTTGTTGCCCGTGGCCATTTGTGCATACTTTAGCGTATTAGACCGGCATTTTACAGTTTAACATGTATTCGGAACCACTAAAAAACAACCGTGCAACCACTAGAAGGTTTGAAGCTAAAGGATATGTTAAAAGGCCGGAGTTGTAGCTAATAGGCCATTAGGCCACTACTTATAGCACAGATAGTCTGCTTGATTGATAGCTATTAGAATTTTTGTCTTCCTAGTGGGTGAAAACGAAATCCTTTTATACGCTTACTGTATCTTTTCATCAGTATTGGCCACCCCAAAGACTTTTCCAAGCGTACAGCGAAGAGCTATTTGGTGGGGAACAACCATTTATCTATCAGCACTACTGTCTTATTACTTTATATCTATGACTTGTTATTATACACTCAATTATCATTTGTCGTGTGTCTTAAAAATCCAACGCTCTTTGATACATTTATCCATTCATCGTATTTACATTCTCGATTATCAGCAAGGTTTACATATTCCCCTTCTATAGAATGCAGAAGTCATATTCTTCATGCTGATATTATTTTATGATGTTATATTCTGTACAATATCTAAGCTACTTCCTAAGAAGACTCTTCCACAGTAGAACGATAAATAGCAGCAAATGAAAAGGTTCTCTCTTTGTCTTGCACTGACTATGCATCTTCTATATCAGTGTCATGTATCTATCTTATGTAATGTATTAACTGAGCTTATTAAACGACTTTAAGTATAAGACATTTTTTTTTTAAAAGTCTACAACAAAACTTGGTCCTCAAACATAATTAATTATCGATTTTTTCCAGACAATCCTTTTCATTGCGACTGTCAGATGCTGTTTTTCTAAATTATTTGAACTCAACTGATTAGCCCAGTTGCTGGACTTTCCTGTGTGTGCACCTTTAACCGACACCGATCCGATCCCGCTCCCATCGAACTGTCCCCCCCCTGAATGTCGCTGCTTCTGCACCCACGATGCCCAGAGCACTTCATGTCGGTGGACTGCAGCCTCCCTGGGGCTCACCCGCCTTCCGCCCTCTTCAGCGCCGCCAACGGATCCTTCGCCACAGAAAAGGTAAAGTTCATTTTACAGGGTTTCTCATTTTGTTTTTCGCGGTTTCCTAAGCTCTGCTCTTTTGAATATGTCTCCACATATTCAAAAGAGTCTCTAGGACTCAAACTATCATTAAAAAATGTTGTATAACAATGTAATGTATGTAACTCCTGAGATTATTCTGTGTAGAATTAGCTGAAGCAAGTAACCAGGTTTTTGGTGGTTATTATTCTTAACTAGCAAAAAAAAGTTGAGAATTTATAGTCTGTAGATTGCTTTATTTGCACACATTGCTTCATGCGATTGTTTATGGTGCGAAGAAACTTTTTATAGAATAAAACCTTAGTTTAGTTTATTTTGAAACGTAGTTGACAAGTACAGTAATTTGGGTGATATTCCATCCAACATGCAGCATTTATGTCTTTACAAATCAAGTCCTGGCTGCAGATATTAAAAGGATAAGTCTCGACAAAATAATGTACAGTTTTCTTTTAATAATAGACAGTTTCTCGTGCTTTTTAATTGATGTTTACTTTTTCCAGATTAATTGATGTTTTTTGTTCCATTAACTCATTCTATTCCTACAATGCTTGCATATTTATTCCCAACTCTTTTCTCTAATCATTAATAAACATATTATGTTAGTATGAAATAAAACTTAATTTAATGCTGTTGTGTTTAAATTGTGGTACTGTGTTGGTACTGTACTGCTGATACTCATATTGGAGCATGCGTA
>BPLR01011672.1:0-146556 GCA_021605095.1 Caerostris extrusa | reverse complement strand
TATTAACGATTGAAATTTTGAACAAGATATATAAATACATATATGGAGAGTGTGAACTAATAGTAAGAATTGAATGAGCAGTTTAAATCTTTAATAAATATTATCACAGACACGCCTTCTACAGGAACTTGTTTTTTACACTGGCCGTATGACACTCCCTTATATTTACACATATGGCTGTATTGTGCTGTTGTTGCTCATCCCCTTGATTTAGAATCTCAAACCAAGTCCAGTAGATCCTGGGTTGCATCAAATAGATCGTAAAACGGTCCTCCCTCATTCAACAGTTGCCTCACAGAGGCACCAATACAATCAATGAGATGAGAGGGTGAGACGCGATGGCCGAACAATGACAAAGGGTACAGGGATGTCTTCTCGTCTCCATTGAAGGTCAAACCCTTGGTAGTTTCCAGTCCTTAGTCTAGCTGAAGCCGTTTGCTAAGATCTAGACAAGAGCACTGCAAGGGCATGTCAGGATATTTAGCGGCACCATGCATGAATTGGTGGCGACCTGGGCGGTATCCACTCTGGCTAAAGCTGTTGAAATGAACCTCTGAAGCTATTACAGTATTTATTTATATACTACATTTATACATTTATTACAAACTAGTTTTATTATAAGTATTTTTTTTTTTTTTTTTTTGAAAAAAATACTGTATTGTAATGACAGATATGATTGGTGTAAGTGGAAAATTGGAGGCATTTTGAAAATACTTTATTCTCCTATATCTGTCCCTGAGGTGTCAGAAATCAGTTTGGGTTATTTTTCCTCCATAACTCTGCGAGGCTCGTTTCTCTGAACTATGAAATACTAAAATATACAAAAATGAGCAGTTTTAAAAACTATAAGTTACGAATCTAAAAACTGTAATTACTGGAGAATATCCATAAAATGAAATAGGAAATAAATGTATGCAGAAAACAAACACTTAGCATGACAGTTGCTATGTCTGCCAAATCACCCACAACGTGTCGTAGTCTTAATGATCAAGCAATTTCCGGGAAAGAAAGAAACATGGGAATTATTGCCAAAAGAGTAAAGTTCTCTGGCACAGAGAGGTCGAAGTTACGTACATAGAAAAATAATATGTGTGCGCAAAAACAAATACTGAATTTTATAGTAGATTTTTCTGCCAGACCACCTACATTACGTCGAATTTATTATTCACTGTAAGTAGTAATTGGTTTTGATCCAGCATCAAAGGTTTTACGACTTTCAGAAAGATGAGTGGGGACTTGCTGGTAAGAGGAGATAAGAGAATTTGATTTTCGAGGTCACACTAAAACGCCAAAGAGGTTAGCGAGCTACTCGAGACTCATACATTCAACTCTGATGGAACTTACTGCTAGTAATGTTTTTATACTATGTTACAAAATATTTCATACAATCGTGGGAGATGATTTATATTTAATAAACCAATTTAAAATGAGACGGTCTGATGCTGGAGTGACTAGCGCTCGGTGCCACAGGTTTAGGGTTTGAGTCCCGGTGGTGCCATGGATGATTATAGTGGTTCGGAATCCACCCTTTAGTCCCAGCCTAATACGGCTGTAAAGCTGGGAGCAGGACTCGAAATCTACCATTAAGTAGACGGCCTTGGCTCACCATGGGGGGATGTTGCGCTACTGATGATGATGAATATATATTTTTTTCTTCTAATGTACTGGCAACACTTAGACATGGACGTCTTGGATGCCTTAAGGCAAAAAGGGTATGCACGGACGTTACTCACTTTACATTATCCAGGGGGCGTGTAACTTGAAGATAAGCCACGGACGCGGAGTAACAATGCCCCCCGCAACGCTCTACGATCCTATTAGGAACCGGACCTACGGTTTAAATGTGGGTTCCGAACCCCTACACACATCCATGGCACCGCCCTGGACTCGAACCCGAAACCTGTGGTACCGAGAGCCAGAGCGCTAGCCACTGACCATCCAGGCCCCATGCTGATGAATATTTTTTTCCCTATTGCAGCTGGCAAACACTTAGACAGCTTGGTCTTGGATGCCTTAAGGAAGGTTTAAAGTGGATTCCGAACCACTACAAACATCCATGGCACTGCCAGTACTGAACCCGAAACCTGTGGTACCGATCGCTGATGATGATGAATATAAATGAGAATAATTTATAGCTTTAGGCAGTATCACTTGTTCTATTTCGCCTGAAACTACGAGTAAATTTGCCTGCATATGAAAATACCCTAATAACAAAATAATAATGTCAATTCGGAGAGTGCTTCTCTCGAATGTGATATTTGCAGCCATATCAATATAGTATTCATCTACATTGGGAACAGTTAAAAATGATTTTAATAAAACACAACCAAGAATCCCTTTGAAAGGCAACCTCAAAATGAGATTCTCCTGTAGCATTTCAGACAATTATCAAATAATACAAATATATATTTTTTTTTAAAGAAAACTTTTCATTAATTTAGAGATTATTCCGGATTTAATGCTATTAATATGTGTGGCGAAAGCATGTATAACATATTCCATTTAATGTGGAAAAAATACATAATTTTTTTCTCAAATACGTAATGCTGGTACATACATAATGATGATGATAATAATAAATATGGATCATTATACACGCAAAAGTGCTCCACATAAGTTCAGCAGTGTTTAAAACTTAAAGTATTTTTATGAATATTTTTATCGCTTGATTACTAATTATTTATTTATTGTTTTGGTGTTTTTGCATTTTATTATTTTTTAATTGCTTTTAAATGATTAATATGATCATTCACAGTGAATGTTTTGGTAAAATGAGGTTGCTCAATTGCTTCTTGAGATAGAGCATATTATAATAAATATAACATATGCTATGATATAATACACAGATTTTAATTTAATTTATTATTTTATTACATTTTTTATCAAATAAATCTTTGCTTGAAATAAAGAATGTGGGGCCGGGGAATGGTCGAGTGTCTCGCGCACGGGTGTCGCAGGTTTCGGGTTCGAGTCCCGGCGGTGCCATTGATGTTTGTAGTGGTTCGGAATCCACTTTAAGCCGTAGGTCCCGGTCTCCTATGACCGCAAGAGCGTCACGGAGCAGAAGTCAGATCTTTCTACCTACGGGTGCTCCATCAGAACAGAAGCTGCACCCCATCCCTCCTTCCATGGCAGGGACACACGACAACAACAAATAAAGAATGTGGACAATAAAAATAATAAAAAAAAAAAAAAACAAACAATGAAACTTCTTTTGTTTGCTTATATTGAGAAATATTGAACAGCCCGTGTTCTACAGCCCGTTTCAGTGACAACGTGAGCTGCTGGTAAGTGGGGTTAGGGCTGAGGTTCATTCCGCTGGTGGCTATTTTGTAGACACATCTTCATTCAGCATCTTGTCTCGTGAGCCGGACTAACTGGTGGGAGTTTTCCGAATTTCCTCCCATAAGATACACAAATACGCGGTAGTTCTCCCAAAAGTCCACCCGGAAGGCACTGTCCTCCTTCTTCAGCGACACGGAGCCAAGTCAGACTCCTCAACCTACGGGTGCTCCATCACAACAGCTGCTGCCCCCTTTCTTCCATCCATGAGTAGATTACTCATGAGAAGTCTGCCCGCACTGCAGGACACTAAGGATTAGACACAGACAATATTGAAACAAAAAAAAAAAAAAAAAAAAATTCCACAATAATGTAATTTTTAATCGAGAATATATTGCACTGATCGATCAACATCAATTTTTATGTGTAAATTTTTGATTGCCATCATTTGAGAAATGAATTTAAGAAAAAATTATTAATATTTAAGTACAAAAATTCATATATATTTAAAACCATATTTGTCATATCAATCATTTTTTTTTTTAAGAATTATATTTAAATTATAAATCAATCTTTTTATTTTATTTACTTAATCAGCATATTCATTGTGCTTAAAATTTCTAACAAATTTTTCTAAAAATAATATTTTTAATATAAAATTTTAAGAAAGAAACGAAGTCATAACGTATTTATTAACGTATATATATATATATACTAAATACTATATATTACTATAACAGGTGGGCTGAACAGTTCATAGGCTGACACATAGATGGCGCTACTAGTATTAAGTCCATATGATTTTTTATTAGCCCTAACCTTCAAAAGACACGTGTATAAATTTGTCAACTGTTCCACTATTAGTATGTGAATTATAGCATTTTTTTAGTGAAGCAACTTTAGTTAGTTTGAAAAAAATAGATAAAAAGGAATTTCGTGTGTTAATAAAGCATTGCTTTTTGGTAAAAAAAAAAAAATACTATTGAAGCCAAGGCTTGGCTTGATAAACATTATTCGACTTTGCACCAGGAAAATCAACCGTAGAGAAGTGGTGTGCTAAATTTAAACGAGGCGAAATGAGCACCGAGGACGATGCACGCAGTGGACGCCCCAAAGAGGCTGTTACGACGAAAACATCAAAATTGAACCGACTCCAAAGCGTGGAAAGACGCAAAGTCGGCTGGAAAGGTTATGGCATCAATATTTTGGGATACGATGGTATTATTGATTGACTATCTTAAAAGGGAAAACCATAAACAGCGACTATTACGTAGCGTTATTGGAGCGTTTGAAAGACGAAATCGCGGAAAACGGCCTCATTTGAAGAAGAAGAAAGTGGTGTTTCATCAAGATAATGCACCGTGTCACAAATCAATGAAAACGATGGCAAAATTCCATGAATTGGGCTTCGAATTGCTTCCGCATCCACCGTATTCTCCCAGGGACTTTTTCCTGTTCTCAGACCTCAAGAGGATGCTCACTAGACAGAAATTTCGCGCCGATGAAGAGGTAATCGCCGAAACTGAAGCCTATTTTCAGGCTACAGACAAATCGTACTATAAAAATGGTATCGAAAAATTGTATGACCGCTATAATCGGTGTGTCGCCCTCGAAGGCAACTATATTGATCATAAAATCAAATTCTATAAAAAAAAAATTTTTCTATGCTAGCCTACAAACTTTTCAGCCCACCTGGTACACATTTGAATAACAGTATCGTACGACATTAGTAACACATTTGAGAAGAAAATGAAGAAAAACACTCATATAAAAATTATGTGACAATATATAATGGTACACATATTTTTGTGGAAAAAAATCTTCTATCAAATAGGCTAGTATTTGCTATGAGGCAATTCTCGTTTGTTTTTTAAATTTCAAAATTGAATTAGATAATTAACAAAAATAAAAAAAAAAATAAGAAAAAAATTAAATTGAATTTCGGAATCTTTGTGAATAGAGTCATTTGAGCAATAGTGCTATCAATAAAATTTAATGCAGAGTAAAGTTGGTCATATAGAGCGGCAAACCAAAACTATGTAAAATTTATACAATTCTTTAAAGTTATGTAACATTGATTTTGTGAATTTATCGTTATTTGGAAAACATCCACCAAATTTTTATAATATAGTTTTTATGATTAATAAGCCTCACTTTCAATTAACCTAAAGATGATATATATATATATATATATATATATTATATAGCAACGGATATAAAGTACATGCATATGAGTATAGTAACAACAAATTTATATTAAAAAAATCTTCCGAAACGTTCTTTTCCCAATTTAACAAACTACGTGTCTCTTTTTTTTTTTTTAAATCGAAATTTTTGAAATTTACTGTATATTTATTTCCTATTTAAACCTTTTGTATATTTAATAGGTTAATTATCTATTACCAAAGAGGAAATTTTGAGCATAATAAATTGTTCAAAATAGTAAACACTCAAAAAATCTGCAAGGGCTTGCAGATGGTGCTCGAAAGTTTGATAGATGTCAAAAGTGATACATTTGAAACTTCAAGAAGGAATTGATCAATGCACTACGAGAACTTATAGCCATTGGATATACAAATGTTTAAAATCCCAAGCTAAAACGTGAAAAGTACTTCAAAACCATAATACAAAATATTATTCATGAATGAATCATTTCAAGAGTTAAGGGGCCCAAACTACCATTTTTTCCGCCAAAATTTGCAAATTTGGAATGGAGCTTTATTTGCTTGCTGCACTTTTTGAATTGCGCCACGAACTCCTAACCAGGACAACATCATGGTAAAAAGACTGAGTGGGGAAAAAATCTTCAGACTTAACGCAACTGCAAAATTAAGCTGAAAAAACATGTGGGACAATACTCCAAACACGCAGACGATTACAATTTTAATCGATTGCACATTTCACTGTGGGTGCGCAGATCTACCTCCCCGTGGTGCAGCTGGTAACACTTTTTAGTGGCTAAAAGATTTGCAACTTGACATTATTGCTAGATTGATGAACTCTGTTTCAGCATGTTTTGTTGTATTATTTTGTTGTTGTTGTATGTTGTGTTTTTTGCTGTAACTGTTCATAATCTGCCATTGGAAATTAAAAAAAACAACAACATTTCTCTGTTTCTCACAAAATAGAAAATGAATAGACAAAACAGCATTTGGATGAAGTAGTATTGGGCCTTATTAAAAGGAGTGGCTCAGACGCGTCAAGTTAAGTGTCTATACACATGATTGAATAAACACAAACATCGAAGTTCCATTTTTCAATTCCTACTATTAGTTCACACTCTCCCTATATATATATATATATATATATATCTTCAAATTTTCAATCGTTAATAAAATACTTTTTATTCATCCACTCAAGTTCAAATATATATTTTTTAATATAAATTTAGGAATAAATACCGTCAATGGCGAAGCGTGTAGATCGCTGGAAAAAAATTTCTTTTTCAGATTCTTTTTTCATTCTGAGTTCTAATGAGTCAAGGAGGAAACAAAAACCACTTAATATTATGTAAATATATTTTGCCATTTAATATTGTGATTCTGTCATATGTATATACATATTTGTATTAATTGTAATTATTTAGTAAAAAGTAATCAAATAAAATTTTTCTTTGTTGACCTAAGTAGGAATTGACTTTAAAATATTTTTTTTTTATGGTACTTGTTCAGTTTTACTTCTTCAAGCTTTCTGATTCTTCAGCGAGTTATTTTCGTGCGAATCAGCATGAACTGGGATGAAAATGGCAAAACGGTGGATTTATAAATGACGTGATCATTTTTTTTTTTTTTTCATTCAAAGAAGACAGTTACTCATTTAGATAATAATATGTGAATTCAGAAACACACCCCAATTATATTCAGTTTTAATTTAAAATGAAAATAACAGCAATAAACATGTTAAAAAGAGCAAGAACATGTAGAAATAAATGATTTACTTAGTCTTATAATTGTTCGAAGAACAAATTTACTTGAATATTTTTGGTGTTGATTTCATATAAAATGAAATTCTTAGTAGAATTTCTAAAAATTTACTTTGTTAATTAACACTTGTTTTAATAATTGCGACCTTCAGTTGTATCTTTTTACTAGTCCACATCTGATTCATATGAAAAGTCCTTTTCTATGGGAGTATGATGAACAGACATAAAATATATTCGGTAATTATACGAAAGTTCAAATTTCATTGATAAGAACTTATATACACTACTGTGTCCAAAAAATAAGACAAATTTTCAATTTAAAATTGCCGGGGCTTAGTTGGCATAAGTAAATTGAGGGGCGGAAGGGGATAAAGTAAGAGGGATAAGTACATTGAGGGATAAAGTAATCCCCTCCAATTTCCCTGGAGGGGATTACTTTGAAGGCGATGAAATAAATTTGGAAGAATAAATAGAGCTTTTGAAAAAAAAAAATAATAATAATTGTTCTTACTTTTCGGGCACAGTAGTATAATATTATGCCCAATAGTGCTACATACAAATTCATATTCCTGTTATTTTCCATGTATATAGTTTATAGTAATTTTTTTTTATTAAATCATCTTGAATTTAGCAATATTATATATATATATATATATATATAGTATATAAAAAAGCAAGCATATCAATATAAAATAACAGTAAAAATTGTGCTAAAATTTGCTGAACAAAAATATTTTAATGATTTGCTGGGTATTTATTTATTTATTTAAAAAAACAAAACATGCTGTATTATTAAACTGATTTTTTTTTATTTTATACCTATTTTCAGTTCATTAATTTATAACGAGATATCGAGAACCACCTTATAGTCTTCATAGAACTCTATCAAAACCTTAGAAAAAAAGATGAGATGAAAAAAAATGTGCTTGTGGACCAGGAATTCTCAAACAGATAATAGATTGAATTTCTTGAAGATATCATTTTCTTTTTGCAATGAGACTATACTACTGTGTCCAAAAAGTAAGACACATTTTCAGTTTAAAATTCCCGGGGCTTATGGAATTTAATTTTTTATCTTTTTTATCTTTTTTATTTTGCTGGCACTATCTTTGACATCTGTGTGAATTTTGACGTCAAAATATTCATTAGTGTTTGAGTTTTACGCTTGGCTTTGTGAGCCGTTAAAACTGATTCCGGCGATTTTTGAAATGTCTGGATTAAATTGAGCAAAGAACTTGCATTCAATTTTGTTTGCGGAAACGCATAGAATGTTGCTGAAGGCATTCGGTGAGCATTCATATATCGGAAAGAAATGTTTAGTAGTGGTATAAACAGTTCAACGAATGCAGAGAACGCATTGAAGACGAAGATTATTCTCCTCGAATCTCAACCTCAACCAACGAACCTTACATCCAAAAAATTAAAAATTTGGTCGTTGCAAACCGTCGATTTACAATTAGAGACCTTGCTGTTGATGTTCGAGTTTCAAAAAGATCGGTCAATTCCATTTTGAGCCTCAAACGCGTCACATCTCGATTGGCACTGAAAACACTGAATGCGCCAGCTCACGCTGCATTGATTCTTCGTGACTTTTTTGCCAAAAATGAAATCCATGCCGTTCCACAACCACCGTATTCACACGGTGCGACTTCTGACTATTCCCTAAACTCAAAAGACCACTCCGGGGACAACGTTTTGAGTCGATTGAAGAGATTCAGCGTGAATCACCACACGCTATGAAGGCCATCCTAGCCGCTGACTTTTTAGTATGCATTGAGGATTGGAAAAAGTTTGCATAAGTGCATTGTGTCCGGAGGGGATTACTTTGAAAGCGATGAAATAAATTTGGAAGAATAAATAAAGAGTTTTTGAAAAAAATTAAAATTGGTCTTATTTTTGGGCACAGTAGTAGGTCCAACACATGATAAACAAAATTAGAGAAAAGGCTTGACATGCAGGAAAAAAAACTTAGGTCCTACAAAAAATTTTTTATTTTAGTTACTTTTTATTAAATAATTACAATTAATATAAATATTAATTAAATTTAATTAAAGAATTAATATTTGAAAAACTGCATTAACATTCAGTGTTATCCACTACAAGTTCAAAAAAATGTATTTGAAATTGAGTGGATGAATCAAAAGTATTTTATTAACGATTGAAAATTTGAACAAGATAAATATAGGAAGGGTGTGAACGAATAATAAGAATTGAAAAATAAAGGGTAAAAAAAAAAAAAAAAAATTCGAAATTCCTTTTTATTCATTTTTTTTCAAACTAACAAAAGTTGCTTCACTAAAAATGCTATAACTCACATACTAATAGTGCAACAGCTATCAAATTTATTCACGTGTCTTTTGAAGATTGGGGCTAACTAAAAATCATATGGATTTAATACTAGTAGCGCCATCTATGTGTCAGCCTATGAAATTTTCAGCCCACTTGCTAGAAAGGTCAAATCAACGACTGAGAACTGTTGAATTTATTATTGAGCGGTTTTAATACAAATATTGCACGGGTGGGGTATTTCTTGGTATTCAGAAAGCATTCGATAGAGTTTGGATCGACGGATTATTATATAAACTTATTATTTTGAACTTTCCTCTTCACTGGATTAAACTTATTCGCTCTTATCTTTCTCATAACACTTTTTCTGTTAAAGGAAAAAAAAAAAAAAAACTATCTCTGCTGTTAAAAATATTATGGCTGGGTACTCTACAAGGTAGTAAACTTTCACCTCTTCTTTACTCTATTTTTATTGCTGATATCCCAACTAATCCTAAACTCTTAACTGCTATCTACGCTGATGATACTGCAATCTTTTGCAAAAATAAAAACACTAAATACTTAGCTATCACCCTTACTAATCACCTTAAAATTCTCAATAACTGGTTCATTAATTGGAAAATTTCTTTAAATGTAGATAAGACTGAAGTTGTTTTATTTTGTATTGGAAATAAATTTAAAAAAAAACCGTGATTAAGATCAATAACGCTATTATCTCTTGGAATAATCAAACTAAATATTTATACTGGAGATATAAAATATTTAACTAAATATTTAACTAAATATTATATATCTAATATTTAACTAAACTTATTATATATCCTAACTTATTATATATCTAAATATTTAACTAAATATTTATATTGAATAATCAAACTAAATATTTATATTTAGAGTTATACTGGATCATCATTTAACTTGGAAACAACATCTTCTGCACACCAAAACTGAATTTCGTGTTGCCTTCAGAAAACTCTACCCACTTATAAATGAGATTTAATGTATTAGAAATAGAGCATCAACGAGCATAAAAAACGTACGATTTCCTTTTGCTTGTTTTCTGCTATTCTATAATACTTTGACTCCTGTTCATTTCATTAAGTACTGGTTTTTTTTTTTTTTTTTAATAGGATGCATTTTTTACCAGCAAATTAAGAGCACAAGAATGTTTTTAAGTGAGTGCAAACACTACACTTTTAAGTTGTTGAAACACACTTTGTTATGAAAAACAGTTTATATATTTATTTATATTTAACGACGGTGGACAGCATGTTTCACTTATATATACCACAAAACAACCCACCGACGGGTTATGAAGATATGATATTTAGTGTATTTTTAGGATATTAGTGGTAATGTTTAAAGGAAACTGCTCCGCATTTATCTGACGTATGGGAGAAACCTCGGAAAACTCCCAACATTCCACACGATTATCGATGCGAGATACTACTACTACGCATTATCACAATCTCCATCGAGTCTCCCCTTTTCTAAAGCAGCGGCGGTTACAATGCCGGCAGCGGATTCGAACCTCGGCCCTCTTGCATGACAATGTGCACGTTTTCACTGAGCTTTATAGTCATATGAGGTCAATAAAAATCATTGGATTAATTTTAAATTCTTTTATATTTAAAGATCACATGTTACATCACAGATAATGTTATGAGTAAGGATTTGGGAGACGGTAAAAAAAGGTTCCATTCAGGAGTCGGAAAAGTTATAATAATACACTCATGTCCATAAATTAAGGATAATGAAGTTCCGGCAAAGAAAGAGACAGAAGAAAACAAATTTGACTTATTTGTAGAGTCTATTTATTAAACAAAAGGTGCTAGATGATTGACATAATTAATAAAAATTGCGATTTTTACTCCCTGGAGCAAATTTCAAAAAAGAATCTATTTACAAAAAACAGTATAACATGGTTAGTATGATGGTTAATATGAAGTATGTCTCCCGGACGATGCAATACAGGCCTTAAAACGCCTAGGCATGCTGAGTATCAAATTATCAATCTGATCTTGGGGAATATTACACCACTCATCAAGCAATGCCCTCCGAAGTTCCGGTTGACAGGTGGGAGGGGGTTGACGGGTTACAATTCGTCGGCCAAGCATATCCCACACATGCTCTATTGGATTCAAGTCCAGTGAGTATGCTGGCCAATCCATACGGTGATATCCTCAATTGAAGGCAATCGTCTACAATGTTTGCACGGTGAGGACGGGCGTTGTCATCCATAAACAGAAATTCAGCATCCCGATAGATGTGGCCTGTCATCGTTACACTCTGAACAAGCAGGTCAGTTCTGGAACCAAGAATAATTCCTCCCCAAACGAGTCATCCTGCACCACTGTAACGGTGTCGTTCAATGGTGTTCTCTTGGTGGTAACGGGTACCTGGCGCTCTCCATATGAAAGTCCGGCGAGAATCAGACTGCAAAATAAACCTGGACTCGTCGGAAAACATCACACAAGACCACTGTTGCGGTGTCCACAATGCATGCTCTCTACTCCAGGTTAATCGCAGGCGACAGTGAGTTGCGGTAAGTGGAACACATCTGACAGGCCTACGAGCATATAGACCAATGTGCCCTAAGCGTCTGTACACGGTCTGCCTTGAAACTGTCGTACCGGTAGCTGAAGAGAGCTGACGAGACAGGTCTGATGCTGTGCTCCGTCTGTTTCTTTTGGCAGTAACTGCTAAATACGGGTCCTCATTCGGCGTTGTAACTCGGGGGCGACCTGTGCTGTAACATCTACTCATATTACTATCATCTTGGAATCGTTGACAAAGCCTGGAGATGACACTCTTGGCGATTCCAAGTTCCTTGGATACTTCCAGCTGGGTACGTCCACATTCCAGTCGTCCGATAATTCTACCACTTAAAAACATCCAAATGCTTCCTTTGTGCCATAACTATGCGGTTATTGCACTGAAAGGCTTTTAAAGCGCTTGTGAACAATTTTACTTCTTTGCTACCATTCCTTATATACCCCTTTCTTACACTCTCGTTATTGTGACGTACTATCCGCGCCATCTGGTGGTTTCCTGTAATTTGCATATTCTTCTTGTGTGTGATAATTCTACAGGTGAAATTTTTATTTTAGAGTTCAATTTCTGTGTGATTCTGAATTATCCTTAATTTATGGACATGAGTGTAGATCGTTATAAGTTTTATCGATTAAATTTATTTGTAGAATTTAGTATTTATTTATTTCATTTTGGCGTTTTTCTGAAGTACGAGTTACTTGATTTGTTTTAGAAAAAAGCACCGCTCAGGTAACTATAATTTGCTTGTTTGTACTTTGCCTTATAAATTGTTATCAATTAAAAAAAAAATTATAAGAGACTACATTGCGTAGGCAGATTTATTCCTATATACTCGTACATAAGACGCGCCCTCCTACCCAACTGCCGCCGAAAACTGAAAACCAGCTTCATTCTACCAGTATCATTCTCGACACCTGCCTTCCTCACATTCAATATAAACACATTCGCATCCCCTGATCTGCCGCAATTCTGAAACACCCATTGAAATAAACAAGCTTAATTTATGAAGCCCACACGTGCGCAGTCCAGTCGGCAGCTAAATGGTAAACCACAGTCCTTCAACGGTTTCCAAATAAAATTTTCCACACGGCAATACAAAAAAAAACAAACAAACAAACAAAAACAAAAAAAAAAATCGGCGCTTCAGTAACCCGTCTATGGCATCCGTGAACCACTCCTTCTGACAAAAAGTAGCACTTCAAATTGATTTAACTATTCGTTCCTTCTCTCCTTGATTGTTTATTTTCTCTCCCCCACTCGTCAAGGAATTCTTTTTCGATCGTTTCGAAACCGCCGCTTCTTTCAGGGCCGGATTTAGATAAAAGAGACTCTAGGCCAGCGATGGCCAAACTACGGCCCGCGGGCCAACTCCGGCCCCCTCGAAAGGTTCTATCCGGCCCGCCGATAGAATTTTAATTTGCCTGTTCGAGGCAAATTAAAAGAAATATATATATATTTATATATTATATATACATCTCCTCTTGTACTTTGATTAAATATTATTTTTTCAAACGATGGATGATTTTTAACTTTCTCTATTTGGATATTTTTACTATGCCTTTTAACGTAAATTGTGAAGCAGTGAGGTCAAATTTGCATTTTGAATTAATTGAGTTGATATCTAACAATCATCTCAAGCAGTTGTTTCTAAATATGCCAAAGTTAGAGTTTTACAAATCATTATCGGAAGTAAGTTTCCCAAATTTAATATCTCACGTCCAGAAAATCAGTGCTATGTTTGCTTCATCTTATATATGTGAACAAATATTTTCAACTATGAGCCACAGAACGTATTATTTCAGAAGTAGACTGACGGATGAGCATTTATCCTCGTTTCCTTAGAATCAGTACTTCTAGCTTCGAACCTCAATATAAGGAACTTTTAAAAATGAAATCGCAGTTTCATTCATCTCAATAACTTATTGAAATTGTAATACTTGTATGTAGTTTTTAAATTTTAGAAAAATTTATCTTGGCCTGCCAAACTTTTTTTTACAATTTTTGGTCCGCGACTGAAAAAGTTTGCCCATCCCTGGACTAGGCTATTCCACTTGTGAGGCCCTTTCACCTCCCATTTTTAAGTTTGTAAATTACACGAGAGATAATAAAATACATCATTACTGTGATGTATATCAATATGTTAGAAAAGAATTCAGCGAAATGAAAATATTGTCACAAAATGTTTTTTCAATAGTCTATAAACACCTCACTAAAGTATTGAACCTACTGAACTCAAAAGGCGAGAATCAAATGATCGTGTACGCAATCCTAAAATAAGAATCTTTTCTAACATCAACATGTATTTCATATGATCGAAGTAACACGAATATAACCAAACGTCGGGGTATTAATAGGTCTGTTCGTTTGTCCGTTCCAATTACACCGATCTGCACTTTATTAGTGCAAGAACAAACCAGAGCTTAGTAGCATAAGGCACGTCAATAGTTGCCATAGCAATCAGTGAACGTATGAACTATACTTTGGTGCAATCTAGTATATACAAACGAACAGACCCAATGAGCCGAACGCGTTGATCTTAACCAATACATTTTTATGTTTGTCTATTATTAATATGTGTAGAATTTCCCCTTATTTTTGATTCACTGTTTTTAGAATAGTGTAATTCTAATTTTTGCTAACAATTTGAATGTAGGCCCCTCTTGATCTTGAGGCCCTAGGCTGAAGCCTAGTTAGCCTATAGGAAAATCCGCCCCTGCATATAGAAGAAAACCGGAAATTTCTTCCAGCTAGAAGTCTGATTATTAGTGTGAAAGTCTTTCGTATCAAATTGTCAAAATTTCCACCGATTCTTTTCGTTTATTGAAAGCAATAGCAATGAAAATCGGACCTAGTTAATTCTTGTTCACATATATAAGATGAAGCAAAAACAGTACTGATTTTCTGGGCGTGAGATATTAAATTTGGGAAACTTACTTTCGAAAATGTTTTGTAAAAGTCTAATTTTGGCATATTTAACAGAACAACAGCTATATATTTCTTTTAATTTTCTTCGGACCGGCAAATTAAAATTCTATCCGCGGGCTGGATAGAACTTTCCGGTGGGCCGTAGTTTGCCCCTTCCTGCCTTAAGGCATCCATGACAATTGTCTAAGTGTTTGCCAGCTGCATTAGAACAATATATATATATATATTTAAAAATTGGAGTTACAAAATGGTTTGTATTTTGAGGTGGGGTGTCTGCATCGGAGGTGGGAGTCGAGCATTTTTAAGGAAGACTAGACAAGAATAGATTTAAAAACCTGATTACCGAGTGTTCAAAAAAAAAAAAAAAAAAATTCCAAACTTTTACGAATTTGTGTTAAAATTAAATGTTAAGTAGGCCATCCAATTGTTTCCTTCAACAATACAAATATAAGCAAACACAGTAACTGCTTTAGCAGCAAATCAAGCAAGTGTTGCGAGATTTTCTCAGTACTGATGCTCATAAAAAGCCTTTTGGATCCACAATGAAAGATTGGTTTGGTTTGTCCCTCTACTGTCATCCGGTCCGCTTAGCCCAAAGCGGACCGGAACCTACAGTTTAAAGTGGATCTCAGAACTTTCCTTTGATCATAAATTTGTTTCTTAAATTTCTCCATTAATTATCATCCACTTGAACTAACTTGTAATGCCACCACTAATTGGTCTAACTTTCATACTCTTCTTAATAACTCTCCTTGTGAAAGACTTGATTTGGACACTTCTCTAGCAGTTGATGCTAAAATCATTTGAATTACAGAGTTATTTCATAATGCCTATACTAATTCCTCTAATCCTATTGAGAATAAAAATATTAGGCTTACTACTCTCAATCGAATGTAGCAGAGCCCGTAAACCCTTCATGATCCTTATTCCAAAAATATGTACATCAGGTATTCACTTCAGGTATATGTACTTCGCTATTCAGTGCACATTTTAAAGCAAAACTCCGGGATTGATAGATTACAGACCCTTAATAGTTCCGATGGCTTTATTTGGAAAGCAATAAATCAGGTGAAAAATAAAAAGCACAAGGTTGCTAATCTGACTTTTCTTAAATCCTCTCTGGCCGCTAATGGTAAAGATAAAACTGAAATTCTCGCTAACAGCCTTCAAGATCAGTTCCAAATTAATAATCTATCTAATCCACTGATTGATGCTACTGTACAACAAGCTTTGCTCGCAAACTAATGCAAATAATGTTATTCACATCAAGGTCTAATTATTTATAAATACAATAGTAAACTAAAGCTCAAAAAGCCCATGGTGCTCATAACATAACTAACAAAATGTTGAAAAATCTTTTTCTTCAAATTTATCATTGAACTTGCTGGACTATTTGATGCAGTCTTTAAATTCTTTTACTTTCCCCCTTCCTAGAAAAAAAGCCATTGCACTGCTAATTTTAAAAACAGGAAATTATCCTTATAACCCAACTAATTATTCGATCTATATCTCAACAATTAGTAAACTCGCATCGCACCTTTAAAAATTTATCATGATAATACAACAGTTTGGTTTACCTAAAAATTTTCTACCACTCATCAGTCAGAATCAAGGAACTAATCTTCGGAGTTTTTTCCAAAAACAATTAATCACAGGTATTGTCTTTCTAGATATTGTCAGGGCTTTCGATGGGCTCAGGATCAACGACTTAATTTGAAAGTTATGCACTTATTATGCTTCTCTTAATTCGTACTTGACTAAGAGGAGTTCTGTTGTCAAATCTAATTATAACTGTACATCCCTAATTGTTCATTTCTTTATCAAAGCAGATGTCCCCCAGGGTTCTCTGATTAGGCCTGTCCTCTTTAACATGTACATCAAATATATTCCTCATTTCAGTCAAATTCATCTCAGCCTTTATGCAGACAATACTGCTCAACCACTCTTGACAATAGTCTCAATCTTAAAAATATCTTTTGAAATTACTTCACAAATCTTGAATTGGCTACTAAGATGGAAAATTAAAATCAAAACAGAAGCTGTGCTGTTCACTAGAAGATGTGTCCAACCTCCTACTAATTCTATCCTTTATCAACCTGTCCGATGGTCTTCTGAAACCAAATATGTAGGAGCTATCCTAGATAAAAGACTAACTTATTCCTCACATATTAACCGCAATAAATATAAATATATACATATACACTGAAAGTGACAAAGTCATGGGATAGCAATATGCAAATTTTCAGATGGCAGTAGCATCGCGTAGAACAGATATAAATGCGCAGTGCTTTCATTTCTGTTCAAGTTATTCATGTGAAGAGGTTTTGACGTGATGATGACCGCACGATTTCAGTTGGTAAGAGCTGATGGTAGGGTTCGAGTGTGGCGCAGACCCCACGAAGCCATGGACCCAAACTGTCTGCAAGGCACTGTTCAAGCTGGTGGTGGCTCCGTAATGGTGTGAGCTGTTTTTTCATGGCATGGACTTGGTCCTCTGGTGCGACTGGACCGAACATTGACTGGAAATGCTTATGTTCAGCTACTTGGAGATCACTTGCAGCCATTCATGGACTTCATGTACCCAAACAACGATGTAATTTTTATGGATGACAATGCGCCATGTCACCGGGCCACAACTGTTCGCGATTGGTTTGAAGAACATTCTGGACAATTCCAACGAATGATCTGGCCACCTAGATCGTCCGACATGAATCCCATCGAGCATTTATGGGACATCATCGAGAGGTCTGTTCGTGCCCAAAATCCTGCACCATCAACGCTTTCACAATTATGGACGTCTATCGAGACAGCATGGCTCAATATTCCTGCAGAAGACTTCCAACGACTTATTGAGTCCATGCCACGTCGAGTTGCTGCACTTCGCCGGGCGAAAGGAGGGCCAACACGATATTAAGAGGTATCCCATGACTTTTTGTCACTTCAGTGTATAACATGTCTCCGTGTGCTATATCCTTTATCAATAGACATTCTCATCTCTCTCTCTCGAAAATAAGCTATCTATGCAACCTGTTATAACTTGTGCAAATCCACTTTTGGGTTCTGCTGCGAAGTGCCACATTAATTTCATTCAACGCCTTGAAAACAAACTTTTACATAAGATTATGAATTCTCCTTGGTTTTTTTTTAAATGCCAACGTTCTTCCCTTTCTTTGCGTCCCAAACATTCAAAATTCCATTCTCAAACTTGCAGATAACTTCTATAATAATCTCAGTTATTTTCCTAATTCTGAAATCCAGAACTTGCCGCTTTTTGACTTTTTTCTCTTTCTTCCAACGTTAAATGGCCTACAGAAGTTTTGCATAATTTGCGATCCCACTGAACGAATTGTCTCAGTGGTCGGAGTTTCGAATTTGTAACAGTCAGGCTTCTTCTAAAATAAAAATAATTTTCTAAAACCTTGCTTCAAAAAAATTTTCATGATTTGATTCATCATCACCTTGCTTTCCTCTTCATTGTATCATATAAGAACGCTTTTTCTACAACCATCTCCTATATTCTCTGCAACGTACCCAACTACCCTATAGGAGTTAAAAGTCCCTGCGTGCCAAGATACTCTCAATAACCCGGAATGGCTGACTGACTGATAGTATGTTAAAAAACAGCCGCGGATGGCTTGCGAATTATACGTAATGTTTTATTTCTTCGGGCCGTGGATTATAGGTAATAAATTAAGCGTCTGTGAAAACATCTTTTGGCCAAATCACAGTTTAGGAGATAAACAAAATCGACGACCTTTTTGTTGTTGCCAAATAAGGTGACCGCTGGAAACTTCCGGTATTCGACTTTCTTGCATACCATGATTCAATGATTCTTTAATTATTTATTTAATATAATATTTATTTATTAATTATTATAATTAACTATTATTTATTTATTTTTTTTCCCATATCAATGCAATTTATTTTCTAAAAAAATTCATTTGTAGCTTTACTTCAATTTTTATAATAATTTTTCTTTTTTTCAAAGTAGTATTTGTAACATATATCAGTCACGTTTCAAAATTTTATCATAGTATGTGAAAGTAGATACACTGACTGCCAATAAGTATTTGGACACCTATGCAAATGACGATATATGCGGTCCTGAGGTACGTCACGGACTCCGCCGGTATATATCGTGTAGGAAACAGCATCGGATTAGTTTTACTGCTCCGTCGAATTTCGAGATCATACAAAGACTTGAAAATAAAATCCTACGTATGATTACAAATTCGCCTTGGTTTTTCGAAATGAGGATATCAGACATGCTCTTTCCCTCCCAAGTTTTAAACAATTTGTGCATAAAACTGCAAAAAAATTTTATAATTCCATTCCAAATATTAATAATTGCGTTTTGAATGATCTAAGCAACTATGTTTTCGACATTTCTGATTTTAAAAATCACAAAAAGACCTCGCGCTGTTCTGAATATCATTCATTAACGTTTCGATATCCTCCTTTCCGAATTACCATGCAGTTTCTCCGCTGAGTCACAATTTTCTCTCAATCGTTATTGTTTGTTTTTCTATCTTTTTTATTACCTACTTGAAATTATAATAATAATATTAAAAAAAAGAATATGCAATTTTTTTATTAATTAATAAAATTTCGAATAATTAATTTTTTAATAAATTAATAATATACTTATATTGCTTTTTTCTATCTAATCAATGGGCTTAAAGCTTAAGAAATTTCCTTCACTCACAAAGCAGGAGATAGAGGTTGCTAAGCAACCAAGGTTCTCCATTAATCCAGCAAATCGTCGTCATCGGCATTAGTCGCATGCAAGATGCCGCAGTTCGGAGCTCTCTGATTTCGAGAAAGATATAATTATCGGGTATCACAAATGTGGCCGATCTTTAAGGGACATATCTAGCGATCTGAAGTACCCAAAATCGACAGTGGCCTATGTGATTAAGAAGTGGAAGGTGAGCAGTGATTGTCGGAATGCGCCCCGAGTCGGCAGACCAACGAAACTGGGACATAGAGACCGACGAGTGCTCACCAGAGAAATTCGGAAGAACCGCACCCAATCGATCGCCCTCATCCGTGAGGAGTTTCAACAGGTATCCGGGAGTATTGTTTCAATGAATACCATCCGTAAGGAAGCACATCTGCATTGTTTTCATGGTCGTGCTGCTGCCCATAAGCCTTTAATCACAAAGTCCAACCGCGCTGCTCGGTTAATGTGGTGCAAAGCATCGAAATTGGACTGTAGATCAGTGGAAACGGATTCTTTGGAGTGACGAATCAAGGTTCACCCTTTACCGTTCGGATGGCAGGGTCTGGGTCTGCCTGGAGAACGTCTCCTGCCAGAATGCGTTGTACCAACAGTCAAGTTCGGCGGAGGTGGAATTATGGTCTGGGGGTGTTTCTCCTGGTATGGACTGGGACCCTTGGTCCCCATTCATGGTGAGCTCAACGCCGATGCCTACTGCACTATTTTGGATGACAATGTGCTTCCTACGTTGTGGCAGTTTTACGGGTTAGACCCTGTTACTTTCAAGACGACAATGCCAGTTGTCATGTTTCGACGTTAACCAAGGCTTGGTATTGTGCCAATGGAGTTCATCGAATGGACTGGCCTGCCCAGAGCTCAACCCTACCGAGAACCTCTGGGACGCGTTGCATCGCCGAATTCAGGGGTGCACTCCCCGTCCAAAATCGGTGAAGGAACTTCTATGTCTTCTCCAAGCCGAGTGGAAGAAAATGCCACTAGCTGTCATACAAAGACTTGTGGAAAGTATGCCTCGGAGGGTTCACGCTGTAATTGCCTCTCGTGGAGGCTCTACCAACTATAGATTTTGAATGAAGTTCGTTTTTCTTTTCTATCACAGGTGTCCAAATACTTATTGGTAGTCAGTGTACAATCTAAATTCAATGAATTTATTTTAAAAACGCTGAAAGTTTAAAATTTAGTAGGTTTAATTACTGCAATTCTCCTTCTTGAGTGCTAACAAAGATTCTTCAATGCACTGTTGGTCAAGATGAACTTTACTTTTAGAACAAGGGGGTCAGGCATTACTTACGGTTGCAGAGTGGATGGTTTATTATCGGTTAGCATAAAGTATATAATTGATTTCATCCTTCTCGTCTCTCAAGCGGATGGGTCTTAAGCAGAGAGTGTTCGTTAGCCTTAACGTTTAAATAACTTCTATAATATAACAGTTTTCGATATGTAAAATCTACAAATAGAATGATTTGTAGTATTTGACTATTTTAATCTCATTAAAAAATGTAGAGAATGAGTGAGAAAAAAAAAATAATATAAAAGTGATTCAGTCATGAAGAAGCATAAATGACTAATTTTAGAACAAAAGCTGGACATAATCAAGATTCATAAAGAAGCTGCAATGTCTTTATAAAAAAAAAAATCATTAAATTAAAAACACACCCAAAGAAAAATATTTACACATCAATATTGCAATTTTTAGAGAATAAAAAAAAAAATTAAATTTTTTAATACATATTTATCTTTATATGCTTTATTTACTGAAAACAGGCAGAATACTCTTAAAAACAATTTATAAACACCTTGTATACACAATTCTTTGATTAATCTGGTTGTTAACAAACCAAAAATAGGAGAACTTATTATCCAGAATATACAAGGTATTGCAGCACAACAATTTTATTAATGATTTTTAAATAAGGGAAATTAGGTTAATTAGGTGACTAATGCTTATTAAACTAGGCGATTTAGAATAAAAGGAAAAAAAAGAAATTGAGTTTTATATACATAATTTATTAATGTTCCGACTTTATTACAAAAAAATGTGTTTTAATAGAAATCCGCAATATAAAATCAATAAAATACTTATCAAAACATATAAATTTAATAAAACAATAATATATATACGAATAATCAATTTTAATCAATAAAATAATAAACATGAAATCACATTAAAAAAAATGTAAAATGTAATACAGATTTTTTTCACTAAAATTGAAAATTATAAAATTTAAGCTCTTACATTTAAGCCATTTTAAGACACAACCACACAAATAAAATATACTGCACTAGCAATATGTTATAGCATTAGTAAAATTTACAAGTAGAATTATGTCAATATTGAAAAAGTCTAACCTGTTATAAATAAAGGTAAAAAACAAATATTTAAATAAATAAATCAAATATATTTATGCAGTAATAATATAACCATTCATATTTTTAAACAAGGAAACACTGTTCATATCTTATTCTTTAAAACTACAGCTAATTATAAATTTTAACTATATAGAGAATATTCATACTTGAAACTAGAAAAAATTATATTCTTTTTTTATATTCATTCACAATTACAAAATATCAACTGTATAAATTAGAAAACATCTAAAAATTATTACATAAAATATACATAAAGTTAGATTCGTTATAACAATTGATTGTACATATTTAAAATGAAAAACAAATTCATTAAAACCTATAATAAAATACACAAATTTTACTCTTTTGAAAAACTATTATCAAATTACACACAATAAATAATATTCTGTTTAAAAATGTTTTAAGTTATTTAATTAATTTGTCTAATAACACATAAAAAATCATAAACAATTATCTTGAAAAGTTTAAATTATTCAGTCAATTTTTTTTACACAGAAGAAACTGTACAATAAAAAATATACAAATCCAAGTATTACTTTTAATATTATATTTATAAGCTTCTATTTGATATGAATAAAAATATAATTCATAAAATCAAAAATTAAGAATACAAAAAACACAGAAAATAAAATCATAAAAGGTTTTACACTGTAAGTAACAACCTAGCTTGCTATAGAAATATACTTAGTCATTCCTTATTAAACAAATTTAAAACAAAATTTCAATTTTGTAAAGTTTGACAAAAAATGCATTATAATAAATTAGAATAAGTAAAATAATGAATAAATGATTTCAAAACAGCAATTGATGGAAAGTGATCACAGGGTTAAAAAAATGCTAATATGTGAAGAATACTTTATATCAATTGATATAGACATTTTAAGACTACATAAGTGATTTAGGTATATTTCAATTTACAACAAAAGCTTTTTTTTTTTTTTTGGCACAGCAAAATAAACACGAAGCATATGATATATATATATATGTATATAAATAAGAAAAAATTCAAAAACTTTACGCAGAATTATCATAAATTAAATTGGAAAGTATCAAAATATAAATGGCAATTTCAACCAATGCAAGCAAGTCAATAAAATCTGTTGGGGGGAAGAAAAAAAAAAAAAAAAAAAAACCCCAGAATCTTGACTAGAATTTGCAGACATCGCAAAGCTAGAATATACAAATTTGCTTATGAAGAACAGTTTACTGCTTTTTCTTCGATACACGGTCACCACTACCATGACGATCTCTAAATATAAAAAAAAAAAAAAAGAAGATAAATTCAAATAACCAATTAATCCAAAATATATACCATTAAATTTACAAATCAAAAATTGTCAAAGATCAAAATATTAAATATGACATTTTACAATAAAAAACATATTCCTCTTTTTAATTTATTTTTAGAAAAATAGTAATAATTCTTATATGAACTTTAACGGTTTTTTGTATATAAGACAAAAAAGATATATTAACTGAGAATTATTGAATCCTTCATTCTATTGCTTATGTCACAAAAAAGGAGTGCAATAAAACGACTAATTTTATCTAGATTTTTTATCCTTCAAAAATAGCGCAAAATATCTGAATATCGGAAGTCATAAAGTCACAGGTTACTGTATAGTACAGGGGTGGTCAACCGCGGCCCACCTTGAATATTTTTCCAGCTCGGGAGATTTATCTCACTTTTACAAAATATATTTATTTTGTAATGGCTTAAGTAATGAAAACCAATGTATTAAAAAAATATGTTGTGTGTTCATCCATATATTCCAAAAAAAAAAATGTCGAAATTATGAGAAAAATTAATTTTGATTTTTAAAATAATATTCTTACAAATATATAACAGATATTATCTGTATTATTTATGAGTTCTATGTTTCACTTTAAGTGACCTTAATGATTCAGTGACCATCCTTAGATACGTACAGTTGATTGTTGATAGCAGAGCAAACCAGACTCTTAGTTCAAGTTGTTAGTGCTTTTGGTTCAACTTACACCTGCGAATTGGGTTTTTTTTTTTCCGAAAATGAAATTGGCCAAACACAAAACATGCTCAAATATAATAGATGCTAACCTGAAACACCAATTATGATGTGCAAAAGATCCAAATTGTGATCGATTTGCAAAAGCTAAGTGAAAGAAGAGAGAAACAAATATTGCACTAGAAAAAAATATTTTTAATGATATCATTTTTTATTTTGCTTATATTTCATTGTTAGTCTTATATATTTCTTTACAATGTGCGTTTAGTATCATTATTATTATATTATCTATGTTTACATTTAAGAATAATAGCAAACACAAAAATGATAACTTATTGATGTTCCAATTTTATTCCAAAAAATGTCTATAGTGGGTCCAAATCTAATATGCGGATATATAATTTTATATGCAGCCCGTAGAGTTATGATGCATTTCCAAAGTGGTTCGCATGATCATTTGGGTTGGCCACCCCTGGTATAGTATCATTTATCAATTAAAACAACTTTTGTAAGAACTATTTCAAAATTATCAATAAAATATATATAATATCAGTTTTAAATTATTCTAGAATATATTGATTACTCAATTATAATTTATTGTAAAGTTTATAAACAAATCAAATTTATTTTTAAAAAGGAACAAAATATACTAAATGCATTTCCAATTCAAAGACATTTAAATATAAATTTTAAAAATAAAACACAGCTTACCTGCCCAGTTTTAAAGCAGCAGCAGTAGATAACTTTATCATAGGCATTAGTCTCTCCATAAATCTATAATAATTACGTTCTAGTTCTCTTTGGTAATCCTTTTGCTCTGGTCCAATAAATGATCGATTTTTTCGTAATGCTTCATTGCACCTAAAACAAATAATGTAAGCATTTTTTAAAAATTTCATTCTAATGAAATATAAGACCACAAAAATTTATTTTCCAAAATCATATGCATTTTTTGATAGAAATATAAAAAAGAATAAGCACATATATTGGTCACGTAAATATAACTTAAATTTTGTATAATTAAAACTTACTTAGAATACATAAATTTTATTACAATATCTAAAATAAAATAAAATATAAATCAAGATATTTTAACAAATACTATGCCTTCAAAGCAATGTTTTTAATGGCGAAGTTATACATACTTATATAAATAATGTAAAAATATATTTCTTAAAAAAAATTTAATTTTCCTATTAAGTTATAAATAAGCTATCCAAAAAAATTTAATAAACAAAGATACTTTGTTGTCTATTATTACAATTTATGATTATTATAGCAAACATACAAATAACAGATGTTAAAGTAGCCTGAGAAAATGAAAAGAAAAAAATAATACTTACTTCAAAAGAAAGTCTTTAAAACATAACCTAAGTTTATTTTGCAGGGTAGTTGGGGATTTTTGCCATCTATCAAATCTATTAAGAAAACATGTGCAACTTCCATAGGACCCTTCAGAAAATATTCAACAAAAATGAATTAATTTTAAAAGAATTTTAGTGAAAATAATTCAGTAAAATATTTACATCAAATTATTTAACAGTATGAAGTAATTAGTAATAAATAAAAGTACTGATGTCAATACATTAAGTTAATTCAAACAATAATTAATTCATATATTGGTTATTGATATTTTTAAGGACTTGTTCAATATATCACATTTTATCGAAACTGTATAGTTTATTTTTGTAAAAATGACTATGTTATGATTCTAGCAAATATGCAAATAAATGTTTATTTTTTATTAATTAGTAGTTTACTTAAGTATATATATCCTTTAATTACCCAGCACCCTGATTTATTGTATTAAATGCAATGAAAATAAAATAAATGTACAAAATACTAAAAATACAGCCAAGTTAGAAACAGACTTGTCAAAGAATTTGGCAAAGGTGGTTGATGTATCTTTCCTGGAGATCTTGCAATGAGCACAAAACAGCTATACAGAATTTTCTATCTATAATCCAAGGATATGTAGAAAAATCTTAAAATTTATTAATGATATATTCCTGAGTATTTTTTTTTCCTGGAAGTATCACAAGAATCAGTTTTATAAAACACATTAAAAACTTTTGTCGAGAAAAAAGCAGTATTTGTGATAAAACATTCTTTTAAAAATGAAGAATAGTCTATAATAAAAAGCCATACTATTACAAAATTGACAATGTGACACACATAAATCATTGTGTACTACAAATTAAAGACCTGGAATGAATGAAGTCATATATAAGAATTAAAAATCTTTATAAAAATGCCAAATTATTAATTAACTGTTTTATTGATCATGAATTTTTTTTTTTCAGCAAATAAGTTTGCAAGTCGTCTCTTTTGTTTTTACTGTAGTCTTTTTATGCATATATCTTCACTCTGGTTATATAATTTAAAAATATTATTACCAAAAATGCTGTTTTAAAACTACAAAACTCTTTGCTATAAAAAAGAATTTAGTTGATACATGATCTAGGCCATTCAAATAGATTTATGGAGAGCTATTAAAAATGCAAAGTCAATAATTGAGACACTATTCTTGTGCAGTTATATTTACTGCTGTATGATCTGCAAACTTTTGCTATTTAATCTGAGTACCTTTTTTCCATTTTTTATTCAATAATTGAAGTTATAATAAAACTATGCTCTTCAAAGTAAACAGTATTTTACTTTGCTGGAAAATTCCATACAGAATCAAATGAGATATGGATTAATTTGTTATAATATATATTAGTAAATGAATTTGGTATGATAATATTAACTCCCTATGTAGTAATAATTTTAAATCAAAAAATTTATATATATTTTTCAAATGATCCCAAAATAAAAAAGTAATTAATTTACTTGATTAACAGTAGTTCCAATACATCCCTGAAGAACCATTTGCAAAATCTTAGGATCTGAAGGTTCTTGAGTGGTTGCATTACCTAATTCTTGAGTTTTTCATTATGTCCTCAATAGCAACTTCAATTGGAGTAAGAACAATCTTTGAAAAGAAAATATTTGTTTATTTTTAATAAAATAATTAAATTATAAAATGTTTAAGTAAAGCAAAACAGGCAATTAACATTATTATTGCAATATATAATATTAAATGCTTGGAAAAATTTGTAAATTTAAAAAAAAAAAAAAATTCACTTATGAATAAATTTAATAAATTTATTCATAAGTGAATGAATTTAGTCATAGTTATAAAAATCATAAGTAACTGACTAATATTTTAGACTCTAAAACATAATTCATATCATATACCTCATGACAAAAGTAATTTAAAGTCCATTATAACAAGCAGCTACAAACTTACTTGTTGACGTTCTATAACCTGGATTCTTGTTTTTACATATGGAAAAGTATAAGAAGTAGTTAAAATGGTTTTCTTTTGTACTGTTCATGCAATTCTCCATGAGCACGTCCATCAGGAGTAAATGGAGTGGCATATATAAAACGACCTGCAAAGTAAATTAATATGTATTAATTTCAAATTGGATAACAATAAGCAAAATAAAAAGTGAAATTTCACATGATTTACAAAGCAATTGTGCTATCAAATTAAATAAGTAAACTCATTATTGTAATTTATGAAAAGCAATACACAAGACTATTTTATTTTTAATAAAATTTCAAATTATCTACAATTGGAAAAGTAAGAATTTACTTCTTGATTGAAAGTAATTTACATACAAAATGAATTAAAAATTGTGTCTGACAAACTCTTAATAAATTAACTCTATAGATATTTTAAAAATAACAATAATTCATATGATCAAGGTTAAAAAAAAATTTTACTTATGTGCTAATCTAAAATTATATCTGTTCATAGTAAAAATTAGTAAGAATTCATCTCCTTCTCATCATACTCGACTATATCACTATAGAGCAGGGGGTCAGCAACCTGCGGCTCTTTGGATGTGAAACTGCGGCTCTTTAGTTCCATACGCAAATATTATTTATTTTATCAAAAAAAAAAAACCATTTTAAAATCGTTCTGAATCGATTAACGAGGAATCTGAAGAACTGTTTCGTGACTTCAAAAACTAACCAGATATCTTGAAAAATCAAAGATTTGCCACTATCCACTAAAACAGTACAACATAGAATAGCTAAAATATCTTTAAATGTAGCATATTTTCAGGTGGAAGATATTCAACTTTCTTCTGCCTTATCACTGGCTATAGATGAGTCTTGCGACATAAAAGACATACACAAGTTACCCTTTTTGCCAGGTATATGTCTTCCCAAGGTCCAAAAGAACTTCTAGGATAGCTACAGCTCTCGGGACACACTAGAGGGGAAGATATAGCGAATGCCGTGCAAAAATGCCTTGAAGACAATAAGATCGATTTAAATAAAATCGTTTCAATAGCAACTGATGGAGCCAGAAGTATGACAAGAAAAAATAAAGGGGCAACAACGATTCTTCAGAGCAAAATAAACCCCGAAATTCTTACGTTTCACTGCATAATACACCAAGAAGCGCTTTGTGCCCAAACATTTCGGCCGAAATAGTTGAGGTCATGAATTTGGTAATCAAGATTGTTAACAGCATCTTGTCAAAAGCACTCTACCATCGTCAGTTTAAAGAATTCTTAAACAAAATGGAGACTCAGTATTCCGACCTCCTTCTTCACAATAAAGTGCGATGGCTTTCCAAAGATAAGGTGTTGAAACGTTTTGCTTTGTGCTTGAATGAAATAAATACATTCCTAAATAAAAAAAGGCATTAATAACCCTGAGTTAGAGAACGGTAAATGGTTGCAAAAATTTTACTTTATGGTGGATATCACAGCAAAATTAAATGAGCTGAATCTAAAACTACAAGGAAAGGGACACCCAGACTAGGTTTTGGTAGAAGAATTGGTTTGTTTTGAAGAAAAATTAATTCTTTTTGCAGAAGATATTCAGAGCGGTATATTACTTCATTTTCAATTTCTAAATCATTATTGTGATTAAACTAGTGCAACTGTTGACAGGTGGTACTTCAGCACAGTTATAAAAAAAATTAAAGATGAATTTGCTGATAGATTTGAGCACTTCAAAACCATTCTAGTATTCATAGTAAATCCTCTCAACACAAATAGTAACAAAATCCACATTGAGCCATTTGGAATTGATACTGGATCTCTAGAAATGCAATTGATCGATTTAAAAAGTAAAGCTTTGTGGAGTGGAAAATTTACAGAGTTGAAAAGCAAGTTGGAAGAGTTGGAGGTCCAGAAATGTATGTACGTAACGCAACAAAAGTGGACAACTTTAAAAGAAATGCCGCGAGTTGAGGCACTTATATTCGACGCATGGAATAGTCTTCCAGATTGCTACAGTGAGGTGAAGAAGTTGGCATTTGGAGTGCTGACTATCTTTGAATCGACATATTTGGGCGAGCAAGTTCTCTTCAGTTTTTAGGAAAGTTTGATAAATTTGGCTCTTGCATGAATATAATTAAAAGTAAAGTAAGAAGCCAACTAACAAATGAAAATTTAGAGTCGTGTTTGAAACTTAAAGCAACAAGTTATGAGCCAAATTTATCCAAACTTTCTAAAAACCATGCAAAGCCAATGCTTCCATTAAATTTGTTTGCTCAAATGCATGTTATTGTTTTTTTTATTATAAGTACAAATTATATTGTTTAGTAAAGTTTAAATTTTCTACTTAAATAACCATGCAAAGCCATCGCTCCCATTGATTTTGTTTGTTCAATTGTTTGTTATTGAAGTACAAGTTAGTGTTGTAAGTAAATGTTTAATTGTTTTAATTTTTACTTAAATGATAAGTAATTATCTAATAATGAATAAATAGAATAATATAATGAATAAAAGAGATATGTTTTCTTATGAATAAATAGATTAGTTTTTATTTTATCAAAAACTTTATTTATGCAACTAACAGGTGGGCTAGTATTATTAAATCGGCGCTACTAGTATTAAATCTATATGATTTTTAGTAAGCCCTAACTTCAAAAGACATGTGTATAAATTTGACAGCTGTTGCACTATTAGTATGTGAGTCATAGCATTTTTAGTGAAGCAACTTTAGTTAGTTTGAAAAATGGATAAAAAGGAATTTCGTGTTTTTAGTAAAGCATTGCTTTTTGGCGAAAAAAAATACTATTGAAGCCAAGGCTTGGCTTGATAAACATTATTCGGACTTTGCGCCAGAAAAATCAACCGTAGAGAAGTGGTTAGCTAAATTTAAACGAGGCGAAATGAGCACCGAGGACGATGCACGCAGTGGACGCCCAAAGAGGCTATTACCCACGAAAACATCAAAAAGTCCACAAAATTATTTCTGATAAACGTAAAGTGAAGTTGATTGAGATAGCTGAGACCTAAAGATATCAAAGGAACGTGTTGGACATATCGTGAAGGAATATTAGAATATGCAAAAGCTCTGTTCAAAGTGGGTGCTGCGCGAGCTCACCATCGACCCAAAACAACAACCAATTGATGATTCTAAGCAGTGTTTGGAGCTGTTCAATCGTAATAAACCCGAACTTTTGCGTCGATATGTGACAATGAATGAAACATAACTCCATCATTTCAAACCGGAGTGCAATCGACAGTCAGCCGACTGGACTGCACGTGATGAACACTAAAAATGCTATAACTCACATACTAATAGTGCAACAGCTGTCAAATTTATACACGTGTCTTTTGAATGTTAGGGGTAACTAAAAATCATATGTATTTAATACTAGTAGGGCCATCTATGTATCAGTCTACGAACTTTTCAGACCACCTGTTATTTATTGTTGGCAAGAAAAAAAATTTTGTGGCTCTTTAAAAACTTTTTAAATTTTGTAAATTGCCATTATTGGCTCTTCCGACTCAAAAGGTTGCCGACCCCTGCTATAGAGGAACATTCTGATGATGACTTTGATAGAGTAGAAAGTGGGTTGTTAAATCTTATTTGTTTTTTGCAGTTAAAATTGATTTGCATATTTGGTTTAGATTAAGCAGTGAACTGGATTTTCTGAGTATTAACAATTGTAGAATTAAGAGATAAAGCTGAAATCAAAGTGAATAAAGTAACAGAGTCTGTAGTTTAAGTTTTTTTTTTTTTGATACCAAAATGGCTCAAGAGAAAAAATGAAATTGCAAAAAAATGGTGTAATAGGCAAATTATCTGTTTTACTACCATCAGTCATTATTGAAACATATAGGTCGAACTTTGGAATGAGTTATGGATGTTGTCTAATGCATAGCTATTTTAGCATAAATAGTAAGAATATTTGTTTCATTGCTTCAGAATAAGGTAAATTCTGAGTTACTTTTTATTTCCTATATTTTGATTTCTAGCTGTCTATTAGGGTAGCTTTTAGAGTTGTATGGATGTGGTTGCTGACAATTAACACATTTGGGTTCAGCTTTGCATTTATAAAAATATTGACCAGGAGCAGCACAGTTTGAACATGTTTTATCTCTGCAAAAATTTCTGAATGACCATATTACTGACAGTTGTAACATCTTTTAGACTGTGAATGTAAGGCCGAACTGATCAATTGAGATAACTGCTCTAACAGAACTATAAAATTAAAAATCGAATGCTTTGTGGCATTATTTTTGATATCATCTTGGTTGTTATCATGTGGCCAGAATATACATCTTAATTCATGAGATATTTCATATTTGCTAAGAGACAATAAATCAGATTCCAATGTTATATTTTGGAGGTTATTCAGTGTGGAATAAAGTTTAACACATATTAAAATCCAACACTTTTTCTGCTATTGCAAATTATTTTATTTGAGATGGTTGGTAGGTTTCATTAATAAAAAGCTAAGTCACAAAAATCAGTGTTTTTAATGGATTTCAAATTTCTACAGATGAAACGTAAGTACGTTTTGGTCATAAATGAGGTATAGTACCAAGATTATTTCTAGATGATAACACAAAAGAAATTTGGCAAAAAAAAAATTTATACTTTAATTTTGTTTTCTCTTTATTTTTCTACACTAAGGTCCTAAGTTTAACTGACAAATAAGTTTGGTGGATTTTGGCTTTTGTCGTAGTGTCTAATTTTTTTAGAAGAAGCCTTATGAAATATATGTAAAATTTGATCTTGGAACGTGTTCAACATAGAAATCTACTAGAAAAAGATTCATGCTTTAGTGCTTAAACAAAATATAGATGGTCAGAGCAAGTCCATTGAACAACTTCTATTTTTAGCAAGATGCACAAAAAGTGACTCATTGTTTGAATCCAAAACAACGTCAAACACAAAAGCCTTTTTTTCCTTCCACATTTCATCCCTATACATTGGGCTATTCAGCCACCTACCAGTTAGAAAAAAGTGAAGATGGAACAGTCAGTGTTCCTAGGTATACTATGAATCTCCCACAGATGGGTGATGGTGAAAGAAAGTGCCTTCTAGGAGGGCTTTCAGAGGAACTGCCCCACATCTGGATGTTGTATGGGAGAAAACCCAGAAAACACCCACCAGACAGTCTGACAATCAATGTGAGATGGTTTTTACACATATTCTCATTTATGAAAGCAATGATTATAACAATGTAGCCAGCTAATAATTGCTAACTGATTGATACACCTGGAGATGGAGGGGGTACCATTCATTTATCAGAAACAGATGCCAAAAAAAAAATGTGTTGTCCAACACAAGAGTATCAGCTCTGTCTGTACTCAATTTCCAGGATCTCCATTTCCTGCAACACATGTTACAATGAACAACAAACACTTGAGTCAGATATTTACAATAAATTAAACAAATCAGAAGAGTTAATTAAAATGACAAGAAATGATGAGCACACAAACCAAACAATTTAAGAATACAAAACCAATATGTAAAATACATAAATATTATGAGAACATGACATAATAATACAGAAAAGGAAGAGGTCTGGAATCTTGACAATGAGAAGGAAAATAAGGAGAAGATGAAATAACGAAGACATGGATCGTAATACTTATACATATATAAAGGAGATGCACACTTACGGTCAGAAAAAAAAAAAAAAAAAAATTACAGCCATACATATCAATGTTTTAAAATAACATTGAAATATATGTACAATTTTATAGAATACTGCACTTGTTACAATATTTGTTATACAATGCCTATTTAGATTTTTTTTTTTTTTTGTCTTTTTAGAAATGAAGTCACACAACTTAGAAAATATCATTTATATAGAACCTTTCTTTGCTACCCGAGATGCACAATACATTGAAGGAGAGTACTTCAATAGATACAAATAAATATTATATGATAATTTCAATAAATAAATTTTTAATAAATCAATATTTTAAATAATGTACATGCCTGCATTCAAAACTCATATTAATAAATTTTAAATTTAAAGTATAAATTATTAAAAATTTGCTGGTTAAAAAGTACTTACGGATGTTATAATTACGATCAAAATGAGTCTTCCGATTACGCAATTGGAACATTTCAAAAACGGTTCAACATAAGTAATTTGGATGTAAGCCTGTATATATAAAAAAAGATATTATTAAAAATAAGATTTAAAAGTTACCTTACTTACTTCATGTTTTTTAGCATATTTAACTCAATTATTATAAATAGCAAGTGCATTTAAAAGTAAAATATTTATAGATCTTTATTATGAATGTAATAAATTATTACAAAATTATAAAAAATTTCAAACTTAAAATTTCAGAAAATATTTATTGAAGACGATTTGTTAAAAATTACTACTGCAGTTGATAAAATATAGAGTTATAAATATATCTTTCACTGGGCAACAAAACAAAATCATTTTAAGAATTAATAACATACTTTTCTGGGGTAAGCTTTGATGAATCCACAGTATTTGAGTCTTTAATAACTTCAACAAACTCTGAACCAAATCTTTCTGCATAAAAATTCTTAAAAAGAAAAAGAAAAAAACCCTACATGTTAATAAATTTAAATCTCTTTTTTCAAAAAATTTTTTTAAGAACAAAATTGTGTGACAAAAAAATAATTTCTATAAAAACTATTTTAGTGGTATTTACTATCAATACATATTTTAACAAAATATACATATTTTTTTTAGTCCAAATATTATATTTAAACATGTTATGATTTAATACATATAATAGGAAACTTTACAAAAAAAAAAAAAAAAAAGCACATAATCAAAATGTAGATTAAATTTTTTTTTTTTTTATAATATTTGTTTTCAAAACAATATGTTTACCTCTAATCTATGAGAAATTTCAGGTAATTTAGTAAGGTATGGTTCCTTATATATGAACTCTTCACCATCTAAATCTCCAAATTTATTTCCATAAAATCCAACACGAAAATAAGTGCCAAACACTCGTTTACCAACCTAAAAATTATAACATAAAACAATTTATTTAAGCTTTTTAAAAATAATTTCCATAAAAAATAGGAAACTTTATAAAGTTGAACAAACCTGCTGATCAATTTTAACAAAAGAATCATGCAATTTACTATGAATCATAGCCAGGGTCTTATAATCTCTATGGGCTTCAGATATAGGTATAAGTATTTTATAAACTTCATTTACATTCTCATACATTCCACCCTAGAATAAACAGAGTCTTTTAAATTTATATACATATAGAATAAGAAAAATAATAAAGAAATAATGTATATTTTTACCTGAGAAAAGGAATTAGCAGCTTGCTCCAACAATCCTACAAGACCATTTTCTGTGAAGTACTTTCCTGTGCAAATTCCTTCTTCATCCGGAGATACTACATCATCAGAAACTGCACTTTCTTCCAAAACATTGGGTGATATTTTCTATAACCAATTGTAGTGTGTAAAAATAAGATACCAAAGTATTAAGATTATAAACTTGTTTTTTTTTTAATAAATGAAGTTTGATCAAAACATTCCATCCCCTGTACTTGCATATTAGATTATACACTGAAGTGACAAAAGTCATGTGATACCTTTTAATATCGTGTCGGCCCTCCCTTTCGCCCGGCGAAGTGCAGCAACTCGACGTGGCATGGACTCAACAAGTCGTTGGAAGTCTTCTGCAGGAATATTGAGCCATGCTGTCTCGATAGACGTCCATAATTGTGAAAGCGTTGATAGTGCAGGATTTTGGGCACGAACAGACCTCGATGATGTCCCATAAATGCTCGATGGGATTCATGTCGGGCGATCTAGGTGGCCAGATCATTCGTTGGAATTGTCCAGAATGTTCTTCAAACCAATCGCGAACAGTTGTGGCCCGGTGACATGGCGCATTGTCATCCATAAAAAAATCCCATCGTTGTTTGGGTACATGAAGTCCATAAATGGCTGCAAGTGATCTCCAAGTAGCTGAACATAAGCATTTCCAGTCAATGTTCGGTCCAGTCGCACCAGAGGACCAAGTCCATGCCATGAAAAACAGCCCACACCATTACAGAGCCACAACCAGCTTGAACAGTGCCTTGCTGACAGTTTGGGTCCATGGCTTCGTGGGGTCTGCGCCACACTCGAACCCTACCATCAGCTCTTACCAACTGAAATCGTGACTCATCAGACCAGGCCACGGTTTTCCATTCATCTAGGGACCAACCGATATGCTCACGTACCCACGAGTCGCTGCAAGCGATGTCGTTCTGTCAGTAAAGGCACTCGAGTCGGTCTTCTGCTGGAATAGCCCAAGAAAGCCAAATTTCTTTCAGCACAGTTCTAACAGACAAGTCCCTTGTACGTCCCACATTGATTTCTGCGGTTATTTGACGCAGTGTTGTTTGTCTGTTAGAATTTACGACTCTTTTTGCAGACGTCGCCGGTCTCGGTCGTTAAGTGCAGGCGGTCGACCACTGCGCTGTCCATGGTGGGATGTTATGCCTGAAATTTCATACTACTCGCACACTTTTACACAGTGGATCTGGGAATGTTGAATTCCCTAACGATTTCCGAAATGGCATGATCCATGCGTCTAGTTCCAACTAACATTCCGCGTTCAAAGTCTGTTAATTCCCCGTCGTGCGGTCATCATCACGTCAAAACCTACACATGAAAAACTGGAACAGAAATGAAAGCTCTGCGAAAGAACTGTGCATTTATACCTGTTCTACGCGATGCTACTGCCATCTGAAATTTGCATATTGCTATCCCATGACTTTTTGTCACTTCAGTGTAAAGTTTTAAAAATATACACAAAATTATTTCGACAATCATTATAACTTTCTTCTTTTTCTACTAATCATTATAATTTTTTTCTTATTGGCGCGGCAGCCCCATGATGGGCCAAGGCCGTTTGCCTACTAGCATATTTCCTCAAACAATAGGCATTTTCTTTTTTATGGGGTACGATTGTCAGCCCAACGCTCTACAATCATATTAAACCTAGACCTATGGTTTAAAGTGGATTCCAAACCACTATAAACATCCATGACCCAGCCGAGCTCGAAGCTGAAACCTGTGACACTGAGTACCAGACAGCTAGTCACTCAGCCATCAGGCTCTCATATACTTATTAGCTGATCAAAGTTAACTATAAAACATTTAAATATCTATGACACTTAAAGTTTGTCTAGAATATTTGCATATTTTAAAGACAACCTAAAGTATTATTAAGTGTATTTATTATTGTAACAGTGTAACTTTTGCATATTATATTATTTTCGAGCGCAAATACTATACGCCTATTTAACTAGATTAATGATTAATATAGCAACATCTACTGTGTTGTAATTTTAATTATTTATCTTACTTTAATAAAATTAAATGCAGATAGGTGCTAGTTAAGTGATATTAAATATTAATTGACTACAATGGGGATTTATTACATTAATGAATGAAACATTTTTACTGTAATGTAATTCTAGGTTGTATTATATAAATATATACCCTAAACCTCTTATTATGAGGTTAATATATTCTAAAAAATTACACACACTATGAACTATCGACTCCAGCAACTCCATTCTCTTTGTTTATGTGCAGTTAATTGAAACAAGAATATAATTGTACAAAATTCTAAGAATTTTATTGAATTGTGGACTTTTTCCAAATTTAGACTTTGGTTTTTCAAATAAAATTGAATAAAAGTCAAGTAAAATTTCTTTGATATCCCAATTCATAAAAAAGCACTTAATGAAACAAATTTATTAACTGTGCAGCTTGGTTATCATTAACAAGATAAAAGTTAAAATTAAAATTAAATGCAAAAAAATAATAAATTTAACTTACTTCAAAGGCCACACAACCAACAGGAAGATATGGTCTATCTTCAAGCATATAAAGATATTCAGCCACTAATGCAGCAGAGTGCACATGACAATGAGCAGCTTCAACATGGTTAGATCTCTATAAAAAAATTTAAATTAATTAAAAAATTTCAAAGAATGTGCATCAAAATAAAAACTGATTTTTTTCTAATTGTTTTATATGCAGGCATCAATAAAGAGTTAAGTGTACATTATGTTTTGTGAAAACTCCAAATACAGTTCAGGTTCACAAGTTCTAGATATCCTTCAATTAAAATTTTACTTTTTCTGGATATATTACACATTTGATGTAGTCAAGGAAGTTTTAGAAAAGTACAAAATAAATAAATAATCACTAAAACATATTCACAAAATTATATAAAATATGTAAATACACAACATATTTTTTACATTGCATAAATATAAAACTTATAAATATTTAATGCTGAATCAACTTACTTCTGTGTGCTTTTTGTGCCATGTTGGCCAACCAAGTGAGCCTTAAATCTGGAGATGTTTGATATCCTTTTGCAATACGATACATTAAATCTAGTAGCATTTCAGGGTCTTCTTGAAATTCTTTCATTTTTACAGTATCAGATAAAATCATATGCAAATTGAACACCAAATCATGAACCTTTACAATAAACAAACGACAGTAAAATAAGAAAAATTGTTAGTTACTGTACATTGAAAAAAATTACTAATAGTATAGAGAATGCTTTCAATATTTCAATTTGTAAATGAAAATTTATAATATGGTAACATCAAATTATTACAGAAATAAGGAACATAATTAGCTAAATTGGTGAATCAATATCAATAGAATGACAGCAAAATAAGAAATGAAATAAAACATGAAAAAAATATATTTAAAATATACTGTTTTCAAAATAATATTAGCATTTTTTAAATTATATTTAATTTATTCAGTTTATATTTTTTTCAAAAATTAAAAATTGCGTGAAAATTTCCTATAGAATTAAGTGGCAGCACAGAAAAGATATCACAGCACAGAATAAATTACGTTAAGAGCTGAAACACAGAATAAATTATCATGTTAAGCACAGAATAAATTATCTTCTTAAAGAATTTTATATCACAAATTGAAGAAAAAAAAAGAAATTCAAATATGAGCACTTTTGGAGCACCAACAACATGCAATAACAATATTTAAAAGTATTAAATGTATAACAATACAAACTAAGCATAATAAAATTTAATTGAAATCTACATTGAAGCAAAATATTATTGATCTTAAGGTACATTAAGGACAATAAATGAAAATTTCCTGAATAATCACTGAAAAAAAAATCCAAACCTGTTCAGGGAAAGTAGTGCCTTGTAGTTCTGTATCTTCCTCTGCATATACAAGAATAGTTTTCAATGAATGTCTCAAATATTCTTCATTGAAATTTTGGTTAGTACCCACAAGTGAACTAAGTGACATTGTTACTTGCATTTTAACTCGAGCGAAGTTCTATAAAATAACAGAAAATATAGATCAGTTAGTTTATTAATAAAACAATTTGATAGATATAATTAAATAGCTAACAAATTACATGTGTATAATATTCTTTAATGAAAATTTACCTTTGCTAATATAAATCATAAAATAGATTAAACACACATTAAAATATTGTAACATAAATTCCAAAATAATTATTTTTGAAATAATTATAAACTAGATTTTGTCTCACCAAAATAACGAAATCTTCAAAAATACTAAATTTATACTGTCTTAGATTAATTTCCTAAAGCATTTCTCTAAAAAATAATGGTAATTAGATATTTCAGAACAGCCATTCTTAAAAAACTCAGAAATAAAAATCTAAAAGGTTTGATTTCGCTTGACTTTTAGATTTATACATGCCCATTGGCTGCTTTATGTTAGGTTATCAATTGCAACTTTATAAGAATTTAAAAAGAAAAAAAACCTACAAACTTTAAGTCACTAATAAAAAAACATTCTAAGAATGGAGTGAAAAATATCATTCTGCCCACCAGCAAAAAAAGTTTCAGAACCTCAAAAAGTAATCTGCTGTACAAACTTTTAAATTAAGGAAACACAATTGCCCAATATTCTAAACATCATTAGCAACTACTTTTCATTAAGAAGTTTATTTCATTTTAAATATGCCACTGAGAATAATTCCAAGCTCCTCTCATGATGAAATTTGTACATAAATATAGTGAAGAAATGTTAATAGGTTATACATATTCTTAAGGGATAACATTTTATCATTACTGCTATTTCTAAAATAAGAATAATTTTTAAAAATAATAATAAATAATTTATAAAATTATTACAACCTAATTAATATATTTCTTGGATATTAATACCACAACCATATTAGTTTTTACATGATTAAGGTAATAATATAAATAATAAATAATTAAAAATGCTCCAGGAGCACAAAATTATTTACGGTGTAATTTTAGATGCTTGATAATCAACTAAACGAATAATAAATAGCATTTCTTACATTGCCAATCTCAAAATTTTGTCGCATTAAAAGATATAAAGATGCTGATGCTTGTGATCTAACACTGCTTATACTTGAGCTGCAATGTCTTAACAATCAGAAACATAAATCAGCACATTGTTCTGTTTCTTCTTCAAATAATAATTCAGGAAACTATAAGAACAATATAATAAGAAATTGATAAATCAATATCAAAAAATAATAAATAAAATAAGATAATGTTTAAAACTAAAAATTAAGAACAAGTTTACAAGAAATTAATAATTATTAAAAACTATTGATAGCTTACTAAATTATTTCGTAAGTACATTATAAAATATGAAAAAAATTAAAAATTTTATGAAATTCATAAAATATTCTGATTAAAATGTGAGATAATTCATAGATCAATATTATTTCAGAAATGCATGAAAACAAAAACATTTTTCTAAATTAACAGTTGAAAATGATTGAAAGTAAAAAGTTCAAAATCAATAAAAAGAAGAAATGAAAGTTAATTTTAAACAAACAAAAATTAATAAATAAAAAATACATATATAAAAAGTTTAATAAGTATTCATATTTTTTTTATTTTAAATTCATTCAATTTATATCTTTTTTCTTATCTTATAAAAAAACATGATTTAAAAAATAAAATTCATTACTTATATCTCTAAAATTGTGTATACTTAATAAAAAATGTTGCAATGAATTTTCACCTTATAAACAAGTGATCTTTTGAGTAGCAAACATATTTTGTAGAACAATATTACTCTGATTAGAACCCAAAGCATGTAGTAGAACTTTCAAAACAGTGCTTAATACACCTTGCAAAGCATCAGCATGACAGGCAACCTAAAAATATATTTAAAAATGAATAAACATTAAAACACAAAATGAAAATTCTTAGATTCAGATTAAATGTAATAATGTCTTAATACATTAACTGACAAAAAATCATAATGTATCAATGTAAAGTACAGTTCATTTGCAATAATAAAATTCAAAGTTCATTATTTTAATATGGTTCAAGTGAAACATAAAAACAATTAAGCATAATAATTACCTGTACTATTAACTCAAGAGTATCAAGAACTATCATATTGACTTCTGAAGCTAGATTTCCTTCCAAATAAATGGCAGTTTCTGTCTCCAGTTTTGGCCTACACAAATGAGTTTATAAAATAATGTAAAATAATTGTTTTGTTAAAATATTAAAATGATTATTTAATAGAACATTTGCTTCTAGCCAGATGAAGTTTTTAATTTAAAATAATAAAAATTTCTAATTTAATGATAATTAAAATAAATAATAATACTTTAAAAGCACTAAATTTTATAATTTTTTTTTTTTTTTAAGTTTCATTATTTCTAACAATTTTTTTAATAATTATTGTTACATGAGTAGGGATAATTTTTTTATTAGATCAGCACTTATAAGTTGATGAAAGATTTTGGAAATTATGTAACATAACAAAAATGTGGATGAATAAAAATGAAAATTTGTTATTAATGACTTATGTGATTCATAAAAACTTGAAAAATAAAAGCAACTCAGAAACTGCAATATTTAAATATTATTTATAATTTTCACATCTGGATAATATCTCAAAATTTGTTAAAAAAATGAGGGATTAAATAATGATATAAAAAAATATGAAAATAATATTAAAACCATTAAAATGTAAATGTCATGACGAATTGAACTTGAATTTATAACCCAATAGAAAATACAAGAAAACTTAAAACAATTGCTGGGATGAAAAAAATATATATATATAAGTTACAAATTTTTAGGCAAAACTGTTTTTGTTACCTTTGAATGTTTTTAAAAAAATTTTTGAAATTGTTGCAAATAATTTTTTTCCAATAGCATTTTCTGCATTTTTACCCCTCTCTCGAAAATGAGAAATGTCAACTAACCTGTCCACAATTTCTGTGCTTGACTTCCATATCATTTGATCCTTTCTCCACCTCAACTTATCCCCAACTGTTGGTGAAGGTGAAGGTGGATTACGATCTACAGAAAAGACTAGTTCAGCATTATGAACTAATATTGTTGCATAAATCTTTAGCCAATTTTTATTTTTACATTCAGATTATATTTTACTAGAATTTAGTAAAAACAATATAATTAACTTTAATATATTTTTTTTTTTATCCTTCGTTGAATAAAACAACTTCACTTAGAAAAGATAAGTTTTACCTTTACGTCTCATCATTTCACTTCTGGCACTTGTATGACCTAATATAGCATCTTCTAAACGTGATTTTATGTCTGATGTTTTCTGCAGTTGTTGTTGACTACATCTCATTAAGCTTTTTTTGCCTTAATAAAATAATAATGATTATATTTTAATGAAAAGTTAATTGTTGGTAAAAAATATGCTTTTAAGCATGCCCTAATTCAGTTTTAGTTAATTATATAGTGTAACATATTTTTATATAAGTATTACTATATATTATACTTTTAAAATTTATTTGAATAGCTATTTTTAAGTTGTTTAATTTATTTGATTCCTAGTGTTAAATGCTTTTATTTAACAAAATATTCTAAACATACTGTACAAGGCAAAAAAAAAAAATAAATAAAAATAAAAATATAGTTAGTGAAAGGATTAGCAAGGTGTTTAGCAATGACCACTGATAGATTTTTGTGAAGTTGATAAGGATCTGGTGGAAAAATTAAGACTAGTATTGATATGGTTCTATGCTGTGAATTTCATGTGTTTATCATTGTATTCTATTTTCAATTGACTTCAGAATTTTTGTTGACAATAAATAACTAAATTATACTTTTTTTTTAAATAAATTTTTTTATAGTTTTTACTTTATAAAAAGAATTAAAAACTCAATGAAAGGCAGTAAGCTTTGATTTATTTTGTTACAATATAGATTGAAAAACTGAATAGAAAGTGCTATTTTACTTACTCTGTATTCAAAACAAGAGATACAAATGTACATGACTTCAAGCAATTGATGTAGTTTGCGAGGTTTCCAATCAATCCACCAAGTCTTTAAAACTTTTCTGTCTACATTTTTTAAAACCCACAAAACACACATCAACAAATGTTTTGTTGCATCACCTTTTAGAAGTTTCCGATTCTATTAAAGAGATTATAAACTTTAAACAATTGATAAATTAAAATATATATATATAGCAATACATAGTTATTCAGCTACTTTGGGATAAATTTGATAACTTTTCATAATATTTTTTGATGTTTATTTGTGTCAAAGGTATTTTGGTGATATATTTAATTATAGTGGCACTGAGATATTTCCTAAGCATCATATTTTAAAAATATGGAACTCATATACAAGAAAAATAAAATGATTATAAATTACAAGAATAAATAAAATAGTAACAAATCAAAATTATGAAATATTTGTTGTTATAATACAAAAACAATATTTTATTCCACATATTACCCAAACATCAGTGATATACAATTCTGTGTGATAAAATTTTTATTTAAACATTTTGTAGAATCTGATAATGGTTCTATGTTATGATAGAAATAAAGTTAAAATTAATAAACAAAATTATGACATATTTTTTTTTTTTTTGACAAATACAATGAAATTAATGAGCTATAAAATCTGATTGCCAACATATCCATTACAAAAAAATTTGAACCTCTAGGAATAAGGTGCACATCGTAACAATTTTGAAATAATCATATATTCAAACATAAATCAAAATATCCATTGACTTACTGAGAATTGATTTGTGACTAAATATGAAAATTAAATTGTTCCATTTATTTTTGAAATTCATTAGGGTTGTTTTAACAAACATCCAATTTTATAATGGAATATGCAATCTAATGCAATAAGAAAATACACAATGTATTTTTTAAAAATACTTACTTGAAACATATCATATGTTTTAATTGCAATTTTCGGTATGCTGGAACTAGATATTGCTGATGCAATTTCTTGGCTCAAGTGACCATCAATTTCACTGTCATCATGTCCTAAAATTTTTCAAAGAAAAACTTTTCAAAAATCATCATTTAAAAATGTTTTATTACTTAATTGATTATTTTATTTAAAAGTATGATGCAATAGAAATTCAAGTAAGATCATTGCATTCAACTTAAAAACAATAAGTCAATACATCCTAACTCTAAATTTTATTATTTTTGAATCTGATTTTAACTTTAGACGATTAGAAAACATTAAAATGAAAGCAAAGAAATTAAGAATTTGATATTCAATCAAAGCATCCAATAGTCATCTCAGCTAAAAACAAAATTTACAGATCACTTGATCTTTAATGAACAAAAAAGATTTATGTCACTCTGGGGTTTTGGAAAAAAAAAAATTAGGTAAAAGGTTCTAGGTCATCCATGGCAGACAAGCTGTAAAAAATTATGTGAATAAGTGTTGGAAATGTAGATGAATTAAGGTTAAATGTGAAAATCAGATAGTAGCTCCTTTACCTGATCATAAAACTTTGTGTAGCCAACCCATTTGAAATCACAGGAATTGACTTTGCAGCTCCTTTGCACTCAAAAGACCATGACAAAATTTACAATAGACATTTTATATGTGAAAAAGGTGTTGGTCAGATTGTGAATTCTAATAATGTATTGACATTCAAAAATGACAACAATGAATTCAAGACATTGTATGAAAATATTCATACTATATACCCAAAGTTAAATATTATTTTGTTAAAAAAGGTATAATGTGGCAGTACATTGTTGAGTGTGATGCATGGTGGGGAGGATATTGGGACAGAATGGTTCGAATAACAAAGATCATTTAAGGAAAGTTCTAAAAACATTGGTTTCCTTTGAGGAATTGCGAACTATTTTGGCTGAAATTAAAGCTATATTGAATTTGCATCCTTAACTTATGTTTATAATGAAACATTTCCTTTCACCCATGCCAACTTTTCAACAAGAAGAAGTTTAACTGCTTTACTAAATTGGTCAAGCGAAGAATTTTAGACCCTATAATCAAAAGATTTCTTTATCGTGAAAAGATATTAAATAATTTTTAGAAAAAGATTATTTTCTTCAGTTAAAGGGTGCAAATATTCATAAACATGTAAATGTGAAAACTGAATATAATATAAATGATGTAATTTTAATAGATGATGAGAAACTTCCTAAGTAACTTTGGAAACTCAATTGTTACAAGGGTCATGATGGTAAGGTAAGATCTGTTACAGTAAAAACAGCCTCAGGACTTATAAATGCCTAGTGCACTGCACTTGTTATATAATTTAGAAATTACGTCTAGTGAGTGAGGGAAAAAAAGTTGTTTATTGGAATATTCATTTCAGTAATAGTTGTTAATATTATTGTTTGTGATAATTGTAGTATATGTTTGTATTTGGTAGATAATTGAGTCAACATTTTAGTTTAGTTCAAACTCGTTATAGTTCATAATGCAGAAATTTATTCTTGATTTAATAATTAAATATAGTTGTTTATTTTATAAGGTATTATAAAATGTTGTGATTTCATCGTAAGGGTGAATGTTGTACTTGATAATCCTTTGCAAGAGGGGATTTATAATGTTTCTTCCCTATCCGAGGGAGGTGGGATTTATCATTGTAGTAGCTGAAGAAAGACTGGTATGAACCAATTTGTACATTATAAAGGGATAATAGATTTTGTGTGTGTTGTTAATTTTGGTCAGTAAATAAACACACAACTTGAAAAAATTACCAGAATACATATTAAAATAGAGAAACAAAATTAAATAAAAGAAAAAAAAATATATGACCTCAAAAATGGGTGTATTTTGTGTAGGAGGCTTTTGACCATTTTGTTAGAACATATTAAATTCATTTAATAGGTTATAATAGTAAACAATAAATAAAAATTTAAATTTCGTAATGCTGGATACTAACTTGATAACAAATTTAACACAACATATGAATCATACTACTCACCTCTATTTATACTTTGCCAATCATAAAGTAATGGAAGAGCATCTAAGGTAATGCCTATAAGAGGTAAATATAAACTTGCAACTCGAGCTCGATGATCAGATTCCATAAGACGAGGATCCCATTCATGACATGTTAATAGATTTCTTACCATATTTATAGCTTTGGTCTGAAGCATACCATTACTACAAAAATAAACACAAAATGAGTTTCAAATTATAAAAAATATAAATTATCAAATAAAAATATAAAAAATTAATAAGTTTAAGTAAAAAAAAATTATTGTTAATTCCACAACATAATTTATACTACTATTTAATTTATATGTATGTGTGTGTGTCTGTTTGTTTAAAGTCACTATTAATTTCCAATTAATATTTCTTTTGTTTTCTACATTTTTTTTCAAATAATTTTCTTCCTACATAATTATTGCTCTATTTTATATCTTTTAAAATATTCAATTCATCCATTTTTTAAATTCAGTTATTGCTTTTAACTTCTACCTTTTCTATTCATATTATTTATGCTTTGCCATAGTTGAAAAAAAGTATTTACCTTCAAAAATAAGTATATTAACACTTAACTTTGCAAAGTAGCTAATTTTTCAAGCATGGGTTTGCATAAATAGCCTTAAAGATTTGTAATATAATACATTCATTTGAAATAAAAGATTTTTCTGTAAGTAAATTGTAAAACATAGCAAATTCATTTTACTCTTAATAATAAAAAATATGCAAGCTTTTATTGTTTATATCTAATTTAAATTACAAACTGTGTTTATATATTAAACTAATAACTAATAATATAATAATGCAGTAAATGAATTAAAAATAGTATAAAAGAAAAAGTGGAAAGATTAGAAGAAACATTAAAAAAAGAATGACTACAAACTTACTTCATAGTAAGAACAGTCAAAAGGTCTGAGAGTACCAAGCCAACAAGAAAATGCTGCTGCTTAAATTCTACAGAAAGTTCAGTAAAATTGCCTTTTTCAACTAAAGTCCCAGTAGAGAGAAGAGAGCATTGTGATGAAGATGAAGCTACACTAGGACATGGTGATGTTGCAGGGGATGGAGACACTGGTGTTCCAAAAGGTAAATTTAGAGTTATAAAGTGTTCATGACTACAAACTATTCTCAAGAAATCCAATTTTAAAGACATTAAAAATATGCTGTCAGGAAGAGTTGAGATTTTAGCAGACATCTGTTTACAATATGCCTATAAAAGAAAACAGAAATCAAAGCTTATATCACTAACTATTTGATGAAGCATAATAATGTTTGAAAACAAATAATATTTTATCATATTTACAGTTGATATCTTTATCATCCTCACAGTAAACAATTATTAAGCTTTTTAGTCACATCATAGCATAATATTTAAACAAATAATACTTAACAAATTTTTTTATCCCATTTCATAATCTTATATGAAATAGTAATTTTAAAATATAAATTAAATGACAAAAGAACATTAACAATACAATACAACGTCTTTCTACAAAGAAATAAAATTGGTTAAAAAAAAAGGATATTTATTTACAATTTATGACAAATTCATTGTCTGTTTCCATCAATATATTCTTCACTGGTACTCACATATTGACCCATTCTTATTTTCCACTGGTCAAAAGCATGCTGCAGTTCATTTTCTAATAAATGCTTTACTTGTTGGGATATTTTCTTCTTCTTTCCTCTAATTATTCAAAATGGGTTCCTTTTAGCAGAATTTTATTTTTGAGAAAAAAAAATCACATAGTAATAAAATCAGGGGAATATGGAGGATATTTCAACGTTGCAATCCGTTTTTCAATTAAAAACTGTTCCAGGAGAAAGTTGCAAAGCGAAAAGAGCACAAAAATATAATTTTTGCAGTAATTCTGGGCATTTTTTCTAACCTTTATCTCAGCTTAATCAAATATTCTTCAATTATAATGCTGATTACCTGTTTTGTCTTCTGGTAAAAATCTCTTCCAAAGTGATATCCTTGATATCAAAAAATGCAAATAACATTGCTTTAAATTTTGATTTGCTCTAACAAGCTTTTTCCAATGTAAGTTTTTTTCTGCCTGGATCACAATAAAAAAATTTTTTTAATTTAATTTGTTAAGTTATTAGAGTGAAAAAGCAAACAGTTAAAAGAAAGCTGAACCAACCAACCAACCTTTATAAGACAAAAACATAACCTCGATCAACTACAGAGAACAAATCACACAGAAAATGCCAAACTGGAGTTGAGATTTCTAATAAATCTTTCCTCGCTTTATTACAACGGCTGATGATTTCTGAAGTTAAAGTAGTTATCTGCAAAAATTAAATTGGAAACATTAATTATATTACAAAAAAACACATTACTATAATTTTTGCTTAACTTTTAAAAAATGCAGACATTATAGTATTGCATATTTGACTTATGGCTTTATTCAGTCGCTTATAAATAATATATTACCAACATTCATTATTTGCAAAAAAAAAAAGTTTTATCAAATAAAGCTATAATAAAGGCATAATTTTAAGCAGTAAAAAATATATATACATATATAGATAGATTTATGTATATATGGCATAATCAGTTGATAATTTGCTGTATACTATTGATTGCTGACAATTTGCTTCTGATTACATGTTTTCTTTGTCATACCTTGTGTTAATATAGTTCTACTCTATATCTAGGGTTTAGATCCATTGTGCCCAAATTTGTCGTACTGCATTCTTTTTAGAAAAAATAATTAAAGAGCCCCCTAGAAATCTATCTTCTTTAAGTAAACAAACAAAAATATATACTACACAAATTGTGTTCTTTCCTGTATCTATAATCTACTCATATTGTGAAACATAATAAATAACGATGTTGTAAGTAAGAAACAATGGTTTGAAATTATAAAATTAATCAATAAAATTAACTACAGTACCCATAGAAAATTAAAATAAGAAAGGAAAATATGAAAATAAAAATTACAAAACAACATTAAAAATTATCCTAATGAGAAGGATGAAGATTGTGCACTGGTAACGCTGAGTAAATCCTCGGCTCCATTTTTGTAATTTGTAGTCATTTTTTTTTTTTTTTTTTTTTGTTAATAATTTCAGACGACACTAACTCCTCATTCCACTAAACAAGAGGAAGGAAATTAGAAACTTTTGTATTATGACCCATACATACAACAAACTTTTGTCAAATGTTCTAGTAATCTTGAAAGTTTAATAGCTTTCTTTATTTGATATAATACCCTTTGGCACATCATCGACTTTCTTAGATTCTATAATAATATCTTGTAGCACGTACGCCCGCAGTTTTATCAATGAAGTTCCAAATATTAATTTTGATAAAAAATCATAATTTATTCATATTGTTTATAACTTTATTATAAGTCATAATTATTTATTAACTTTATTCACAATTAAATTTTACTAATAGTTTAAAAAAATGCAGAAATATATACATTGTCCTATAATCACATTCAGAATCTTAACGTAGATTTAGTGGATTATTGGCTCAAAAGATTTGGCATTCAAAATAATTTTTAAAAAACATTTTTAACATTTTAACAAATAATTATATTACCAAAGTAGTGATATCATCAAAGAACTGTGCACAAAATCTCATCTTTCGTGGCATGTCCAACCGATTGTTTGCAGCTAAATGCTCAATCATACTCCTAATGATTAAATCAAAGAAAAACCAAGAATTGGATAGCATAAGTTCTCGAGCTTGACCACTGGATACAACACATTGTAGAGCTATTTCTTCATGCAGCACTTTACGAGACTGTGTCACAGAAATAGCACACAAAACATTTTCTTGAATAGCAGCTGCTGTTCTCATACTTGCAGTTCGATCAAGACCTCGACAAAGGATAGAGCTTACTTCACCATCAGTATCAGCATATGAAACTAAATCAGGATTGCTATTACTCGTCCATAACAAGACCTCTATAAAAAAAATAATATCCATAAAAGAAATTTTCTTTTGTGATTTAAAACTTTACTTCAGCATTAATAATAAATATTTTTAAAACATAAAAATAAAATGAACATAAATTCAAACATAAAACATAAATATTTTAAAAATATAAATAGCATATATAACTAATAAATATAGGATAGCTTTCAACAAAGCAAAAATAATTATTTTAAAATGTAATCTAGATATTTTGTAAGATATCCATTAAATATTTAAACTTTCATGAAAAAGAAATAGATTTTTTTTTAAAGTCTAGGGGCTGCTTTTTTTTTTTGTTTATTAAAATATTTTTAAATATATTGTACACAAATCCCAAAGTTTAGTATTACATAATAGATACTCATATAATTTTAAAATATTAACTAATTACTTATTTCTATAAACTAAAAACTAATTATCAGAACAACAAGCAAATGCATATAAATATATTATTGTGTGTGTGGTGTAAATTAATGTTATAATAAAAATAGTTTTTTTTTTTCATTATGTTTATTTTCACACTCTTAATTTTAAAAAAAGATAATAAATAATAAATATTTAAAAGCATTTTATACCCAAAAAGTAAAATGAAAAAAAAAAAGGAACATTAGGTATTAAATGTCTAACAAATTTTTCAATAAATATAGGAATGCTTTCAACAAAATAAAAATAATGATTTTAAAATGTAATGTCAATATTTTGTAAAATGTCCATTTAATGTTAATTTTTTACTGCTATTATTATTTTCAGAATAACATTTTTTTTAAAAGTATGATTTTTTTTTTACATTTAAATTTTAAAAAAACATTTGAATTATTTTAAATTATGATTAAGAATTTTCTTATTTATAGGCAATTGTATAAGTAATTAAAAAACACTATAAATAAATTAAAGGCTTTTACATATTGTATTATATACATTCATATAAAGTGATAATACTAACATGCAAGGGAGTGGAGATGTGGCGTCCAACAGTTCCATACCCTAAACCCAAAGGATTTGTTTCACTAACAGATGAACCATAAATAGAGGCAGCAGCATGAGGTACAGTTATCTGATAAGAAAGATATGTAGCCAGCAAGCTATTCCGATTGTGACGATCATTTTGATTTTCAAGTCCTAGCTGAAAAGCAAAATTTAGAAAAGTTTAAATGTACCTAAATATAAAATAGATAGATAAACAGTGACTAAAATAAACTAACTAAATTGCTTAAATAAATTTTTAATACTCTTTAAAGTTAAACAACAGCTTTAAATTTAAATATGTGTAATTTACAAAAAAATGAAATTTCTAAGTTCTCCAATATTTACATAAATTTTCTCTATTTACATGAAATTAAACTATCACTCCTTAACCTCTTCAAATTTATGAAGCAAATGCTCCTTTCAAAAATAATTTATCAGTTAAAATATACTCTCATAATTCATTTTATAGATTTAATATCATACCGGAAGATGTTCAAGACTATCAAAATTTTATTGGTCTAAAATAAGCAGTAGAAAAATAGAGAATGAACAGCAAATACCATAAAAGATTTTTTTCCCTGTCAATAAGTATGAATATGAAAATCTGTACTTTTAAAAAAATAATTGATAAAATCAGTGGTATCTTAGCAGTATTTGCTCTTACTTATGAAAACTGAATACCTAATACATATAGATAATTCAAAGACAATCAAATATAACTATAATAGAGGATCTAACATAAAAAAAAAAAACAAAAAAATACTCCTTTATTTAGAAAACTTTATAGAATTTATTAACATTTTAAATTTTAATTCCAACAAGGTTTTATACAATACTTTAAGAAATATAATTTAAAAATATACTTACAGTAACAGTATTCACTACCATTGCAATAGCTTCAAATGCTGCTTGACCAATATTTGTAGTTTGCCCATTAATAATAGGAGGTCGGATAAGCAAATATATAAGTTTATTAAGTACTAAAGGTAGAAAATGCACTAAAGATTCCAATGAACTATCATTAGCGCTCGTAATTTCAAGCATGCTAGTTTTAAGTTCATGTTCCAGAGAGCTTTCTGCAATTCTTGCTGGGATAGAACCTTCTTCAACCATCCTGCATAAATTGAGAAACGCGATCTACATGTGGATCTAAAAAACAGTAAATTAATAATTTTTATTATTAAATGTGCATTAAAAAACATTTTAGCATCAGCAAAATATCAATGCAATAAATTAAATTTATTCTTATAAAAATGTATTAATTTGAAATATTCAAATCAATATGTTCATTAAAAATATATTTGATATACATCTAACTTCAAAAAACTCTTCATGACCTTTAAGATAAATATTTTCAAGATGAAAGTCACTTGGTTAATGAAACCTACAGCATTAGAAAACAGAACAAGTAGTTATAATTCTAGAACAGCATTCTTTGTGAAATGATATAGAATGCATTGAACAAAAAGCTTGAAATTATGGTACTGCAAGTTGTTATATAATTTACTACATGTTCAGTAATGAAACATGCATGGTATTATTTCTAATCCGAAAAATAATATCTAAATTATTTATTCATTTAATTGTTATTTGAAATTAATAAAATTGTTATTTTTTAATTCATTTACTTTTAATAAAAATTTGCATTGACTTATTAAATGCTACACTTTAAAAAGAATAAAAATATTATTTAATTACAATCCAATATTTTAATATCTTAATATTAAGATATTTTATTGGACTTCTCAGTTAAGATACATTATTTATTGTACAAATTTCGCTTAAGTCATTTGACTATTTTTATTTGGATTTTTCAATATAAGGCCATTATTTAATTATAATTCTATTTTAGTTATTTAATTAGAACTCAAAAGAGATTTGAATTTTAATTATGCATTTTTGAACTATAATTACTAACTAACAACTATATTAGGCTCATTAGTTGACAATTAATTACAAAAGAATTATCTTCCTCATGCCTCTAATTATAAAATGAATATTAAAGAATTCATATATTTTACTACAACTTCTAAATCTGAAATTGATAATTAGCATTTTCCCAGCTCATAATATCAAAAGTCCTGATTGAGGGTAAAAAACAATAACAGTTAATAACTAATAGGAGAAATGATGCACAAATTTGAGCTAAAGTATTGAGTAGCAAAAATTTTTAGATTTACTCTCAGGAAAGAAAAATAAAAAGTCAATATATTCAATATATATTGACATCATAAATATATTGTATATATATATTATAGTCTTATGCTAATGTTATAGTATTTGAATATATTAGGATATTACATAAATTAACAAATAGCGAGAAGTTTTTAAAATTTACATTAAGTAAATAAGATATTTGACTAGAAATAGAACAGATTACATGGCTCATAGAATATGAATAATTCTGCTACAAAACTTCTTCCAAAAAGCTTTCTATATTTAATGATTTTTTTAAAGAGTGAATAAAAGTACAGAAAACATTTATTCATTAATTTAATTTATTAATATTATTTTAATATTGATTATCCCTAAAATGGATCATGGATATACTCCAAATTTAAAATCAATATAGCAATAACAACATATCGTTCATAATTCATGGTAGTTTAAACAAATAAATTATGTGTAATGCTTATTTAAAATGTTTCTGAAAGACATTTTGATAAAGGATGAGGAAAAAATGACTCAAAGCAGTAATTATATATATATATATTTATTTAAATTCCTTTCTAAACATATTGTTAGAAATATTTTGTCAAAGTATAAAAGGTATTTTTAAGAATTTTCTTTGATTTAACAAATTTAGTTTACTTACAAATAATTTGTAATAAAAAATTGTTATAATTTAATAACACAACTATTAATCAATAACACATTATTGTGGAGTTATTACTCTTTTATTATGAACATATAAATTACGAGTCTGATTTAATTAATGAAAAACTTACTTGTGGGAAGACTGAAGATATGGCATGAAGAGTTATGTTAAATATTCCTTTGTGATTGTCGACCCATTTGGTGTTTGGAATTTGAATCTTTAAAAAGAAAAGTTGAAATTTTTCAATAAATATTTTAAACAATGATAGCACTTTTAAATGCAACTATGAAGCTATTTGTTTATAATACTATGTTCTAAAAAAAATATTTTTAAAATTCCACTTAAATTTTCATGCTCAACATAACATAATTCTGAATTTTATTTTACATACATTAGAATTTTTATTGAGAAAATAATGGGCAAACTAATAGATTTTTTCATGATAATTAAAAAAAAAAAAAAAAAAAAAAGCTGAATACATTATGTAACTAAAGATGAAAAACTTATAAACAAAATTTATCATAAAATTAAACAAATCATAACAATTAATGAAAAACTTTGCAGACTTTCAAATTACCAGTTTAAAAATTCAAGAAAGAGAAAATTGTAAATTAAATATCTTAAGCATCTATAATATTAGTGTATTTATATAAATATAATGGACTACTGAAATCCAAATATAATGCTAAATAATCTTAAAAATTACATATTGTTTTATCATCAATTGAAATATCTCAAAATTTAAAAATTAACACGTATTAAAAATAGACTAACAAAAGGCGTGAGAAATGAGTAACTTGGCGGTGGATACTCCATCATGACAGGCAGACTAAAGTCCCCAGTTTGTAATCTTCCTTCTTTGAACAATGGAAGCCACTGAAAAGTAAATTAATAAATTCTTATAAATGTTTTTAAAATTAAACACATTATTTTTAAATATTAAGATCTCATTTCTATTAAATTTATAATATCATTGCCAAAAGCTAATAAATATGAATAAATAGCACAACATTTATGAAAAAAAACGCATTTAAAAAATTATAATCACACAAATTTTTGTTTAATAATAATTTAATTAGTTAATAATAAAAATATTTTGAATTTTAAAAACTTGCATTAATTACATTAATAATTATTAAATCTTTTTAGACATTTTATAGAATTCAAAAAAAAAAAAACCTAAAAAGTTAACAATAATAACAAAAGAAATTATAGTATTTTTTAAACTAAATTTTTTTAAAATCTAAAAAATATCTAAAACTCATAAAAAGAATTCTAATAAGATATTTATATTAACTGAATATCCAATAGGAGTTTCTGTAATTCAGTTCAACTTTCTTTTGGCAACTTATGTGATAGAAAGTGAAAAGAAGATTTCAAAAAAACAAAAAACCTAAAAGTTAACAATAATAACAAAAGAAATTATAGTATTTTTAAACTAAATTTTTCAACTAATCTAAAAAAATATCTAAAACTCATAAAAAAGAATTCTAATAAGATATTTATATTAACTGAATAGGAGTTTCTGTGGGATTCAGTTCAACTTTCTTTTGGCAACTTATGTGATAGAAAGTGAAAAGAAGATGATGTTGTTCAGTAAAAACAGCTGGTAATTTTATCTTAATTTCATCATAAAAATCAGGAAATCTAAGAAAAATTAACATTATAAGTTATCAAACTCCTTAATACATTTAAAATGAAAATTATACTACAATTTTTTTCCTGCAGCTTGGCAGAATATTTATAATAATAATAATATTCCTAATATAATTCAGAAATCCTCATTGCATATAGTACCACCAACAAAAGGAAAATCTAAAATCCAACCTACTTTTATAAAAAAAAAAAAAAAAATTTTTAATGACACAGAAATTATTTATTAAAAAATTATTTGAAATCTACATGAAATTTACAAATAAAAATAAAAATTCATAATTGCAATGATATAATTACAATTAAAATTTTTTTTTTAAATTTATATCCATTTAAAAAATTGATAAAATGTATTAACTTAAAAAAAATTAATGAAAAAAATGAAAAAAAAAAGATACATTTCTTTTCTTTCAATTGTTTTTGATTTAAACAATTTTTAATTTAGTAAATCATACCAGATTAAATATAAATTGTAAAGTATATTTAGAGAAATGGTTTACATTTTAATTGTACAGTCAAGCAGTTTTGAAAGTGATCAGTGACTAGTTTGACATTTCTGTCAATTTGTTAGGTATTTCTTTTAAAAGTTATTCAACCTCATGTATTATGCTTGGTATTTAATATTTAATGAAATACAATTATAAGAAATAAGAAACAACCAAAATAATGTACAGAATAATTTAATTAAAATTAAAATTAGAAACCAATAACATATAAATGACAAACAAATAAAAAGTTAAAATTAATTTTTAAAACTCCATTTAATAATTAAGTAAATTTGGATTTAAAAAGTTTTTATTATGAAGTTAAAATAAATTTGAAAATTTAAAAATGTCAAACTTAATAACATACAAAATATCATTCAAATAAACTTGCCTGCTGTGATAAGTAATGGTAGTATAAGTTTCAGTCAAAAACTCAGGACAGCTAGACTTTCCAAATATAATCTAAAATACATAAAATTTATTTTTTAAAAAAAAAATGCAGTTGCAATAGAAAGAAATTTTTTATTTAAGAATATTTGTTTATCATGAAATTAAACATAATGATTAATAAAGAAAAACAACTCAATTGATAAATTTATAATATAAAAAAATAATTATCATGTTCACTTAAAATGTTATTTGTATTTCACCAAATTATAAAAACTTCTAAACAGTCCAAACTTACTGATGTTATCATAAGGGAAATTAAAAACAGCAAGCAATATTTAAATAAATGAGAATTAATTGTTAGTATTAAAAAAATAATTTCACCTTTTTTGGTATCAATGAAATATATAAAGTAATTATAATTTTCTTAGATCCAAAACAAAAAATATTCAAAAATACAACAATTTAAAAAAAAAAAAAAAAATCTAAAAGAAATGTTTTAAGTTCTATGATATAAAAACAAAAAATTATTAGCTATGAAAAAATTATACTATTATTAGTTTGAAGATTTCTAAAACTAATTATGGAAAAAAAAAATAATAAATACAATGTAATTTCTTACAGGCATAGCACTATGAATTTCCTCAGTAGCCATATATTGAATTTTTGCAAGTTATATTACGAGCTGATCCTGGACGATTAGAAAAATTAGCATCTTTAGGATATAAAAATAGAAGATTTCTGTATGAATAATGAGGCACATATATTTCTCTAACAGGGAGTTCTAATATTTCCTTTGTCGGTCGACCTTTTCATCAGGATATGGATGAAGCCTGGCTAATTCTGAAGTAAGACAATATTTGGGTTCCTCAGGACATGGGGCAATATCTAATTTTAAAATACCTTGAGAAAAAAAAAAAAAATATCAATCTAAAATAAAATTCAAAAAGTTATTTCTGTATAAAATACTTAATAAGATTTCAAAATTTAAACAGTACAGAAATTGCTAGTTGGAAAAATATATAAGCATTAGTTTTTAAATAAATTATACAAATAATATTTTGTTTTATATCTAATACTAATGAACACCAAAATTTTTAAATACCAAGTATCCTAATTTAAAAAGCAGTTTGATGAATTTTTGGGCACAATAAATTCCTGTGAATAACATAGTTACATTGGACTAAGGAATTTATCAAGTTAAAATAATCACATACAATTAACAAATCAGTATTTTAAAGAATTGCTGCAAACAGTCTTGAGAAATTAAACACCAAACTTACAAAATTATCAAAGCAAGATAGACTGAACTTATAATTATTAAATATTTTACTTTTTGTACTTTTTTTCTCCCAATTGTATTTATTTTATAAATGTCTGCCAATATTTTTTAATTCATATTGTATTTATTCTTATTGATTTTAATAAATAAATACTAACTAATGTATTTAATTTTATTAAAAATATGACATGGCATTCAAAAAAGAAATATGGATCATGACACTCAGATTGATCAAACATTTTCCTATTCCTGCAATAGACGTTAATGTTGTGGCCTCTTTGGAAATTTAGCAGGCTTCACAGCATATAAAATACAATGCCTGTTGTAACACAATGACAGGTACAATGTTTAGAAAATGAGAAAATCAGAGGACTTGACTGATAATTTTCTCATTACCAAAGATATAAAAATTTCTGTAGTGAACAAAGAATATGTGTGTTATGCATCTTGGATAAAATTTGTTAAATCCAAGTCTTGGCAGCAATTCAGAAATGATAAAAAGTATTTGCCAATATTTCTCAACAGCAATGGTGCGGTAAATGGGACATGCAGGAGAGACATTTTCAAAAATGTGTGGTATATTTTTATGAATTCAGACATAATTTTACACCACACGGTTACATTTTAAAAATGTGATAGAAATTGATCGTTCGCTGCAGAATGTTTAGATACCCAAATTTGCAGGTCTTGACTACCGACTGACCCATTGATAATAATCAGCCTCATCTCCCTACAATATTTTCAAAGGACAATCATTGTTGATTTCCATTTGAGCAAGAAACATTATTGAGAAAGTCGGGTGCTTCTCATAATCTCATTTTTTATCTTGTTGTTGACAGCTTATATGGTAGAAATACAATATTCAATGGGTTGCAATATTCAATGTAGTATTCAAAGATGAAAATTTTTGAATATTACAATATTGATTAAGCAGGCTACTACAGTATTGGTACCAATACTACTATACTGCTACTACCAATACTACAGTATTGGTTAAGCAGGCTACTGCACAAATGCTTGAATCACTCCTAGTTTTTATATTGTCGAATACTGCAGTGACAATTTTTGTTACTACATTGTCTGATGCTGCTTTACATCCATTTCCAGCTGTAACCCACAATTCACAACACATTCAGTTTCGTTGAATTTTTTAATCAAACCTCACAAAACTACATCAGACATTGGACCTTTACACAAGTTATGAAGTCTAAATTTTCTCTAAGCCACCACAGCATTACACACTAGTATAAAAACAGCTTTCTGAGTAAGTATGCTCAGGTAATATAGAATACATATTAAGTAAAAATCAACAATTTATTTAAAAATTGCAGACTGAAGTTTAGCCTTGCCTTTTCTAAAAGGGATGAATGCTTCTATCCTGTATACTATTAGAAATATGTAAAATCTACTTAAATTGAGCAAATTTCCTAATTCATAGTGATTCATAAAATCTTTCTTATCAACAATTTTTGATACATTTTTTGTTACAGAATTTATATCTCATGCCTTTCACATCCTGTACATGAAATTTGGTTTCTTTTTGTTCATTAGAATTAGTTGCAAATGACTAAAAACAGGGAAAATTATTTTATGACCATACAGTATATAAAAATGTAATCAACTATTAAGAGGAAAAATAAATAAAAGTTAAAATAATTTAAGATTTTTTTAATTTAAGATTTTTTATAACTATTATGTATTTACTTATTTTTTTTTTTGCTTATTTTCAATTATATACATTTTAAATACATATCTATAGTAATATAAAATTACATTAATTACACATCAAGAATTACAATACCAATCATATTAGATTTTTCAAACAATAAACCAGCAAATCAAAATTTATAAAAAAAAAATCTAATAAAAATGTTTTATTTTTCCTACTTTCTATTTAATTGGGCAAAATTACCTGGTATGCATTTTAATCGTTTTAATACTGATGAGGGTCTTTTTTAGATCAACAAGAAACTTGAAGAGATCTTCATCCCGTAATCGATCAGTTTCCTATAAAAAGAATTAATAATATTCATTAAATTCAAACATAAAAATGATATCTTAAAATCACAATTTCCTGCCTAGAATCCATAGCAGCACATAATCAGCAGTGATGGTTATGCTGCTGTGGATTATCTGACAGGAAATTATTTCAGTAGTGAGTAAACAGTGAGTCAGTAGTGGGAATTAAAATTATCTGGCATAAATACAGTGGCAAACAATCAGCATTTAAGTCTGTTCATTTATTTTCTTTGACATTGCATGTACCAATAAGTTCTCTTTTTGTAGCTGTGGCTGATATATTGAACATATAACATTATTTCACTTTAAGAATCTTTCTTTTTATAAGGTAATATGAAAAATAATATTTTACACATTTAAAGAGGCTAAAGATCAAATAAAGAAGTGTGGTAAACATAAAAATATTTATCAGCATATTTCCTGAAATTAAAAAGAAATATTTATCAACATATTTGAAGTTACATTTTTTTCTGAAAAGGAAAGATAAAACTTGAAAAATGTAAATAAGTTTTCTAATTCAAAATTAAACAAATTTAAAAAAATCCTAACAATTTGAGATTTTTATATTTACTAAGTTCACAGGTTATAAGGCTTTTATAATCCATTTATTTTAAGTGAAAAAAATAAATGGAAGAAAAAATTACCTGTTTAAAAAAGCTGTTAACAGTTAATGTAACTGGGCGAAAACTATCAAGATTCGCTGCCAAATCATCTGCATTCCAACTATTTCTTTTATCAATGGTGCTTCGCCTTTCTAATGTTCCACGATGACCAATTGTCCCAGTGTCTGAAGACTTTTTTTCTTAATGTTTCAAAAACCTGTGCCAACAGTTTTTACGATCTAAAATGTTTAAAATATATGGTTTGTTAATATTTTTGAAACATAAAATACTAAATTAAAAAAATATATTTTACCCCATTAAAAAAATAAACATTCATTATGTTTAAAGAAAAAAATAAAACTGTATTTTCAATATAGCAATTTCTAAATCACAGTAAATGTTATAATTTAATAACGTAGATTCAACACATTAAATAATATATATTGTAGATTTAAAATGTTTTCCTCATTTTTAAAAACTAATAAATATTGCTGAACTTTTAATTATGGATATTTTTTTCCCTTTTGATAATCTAAAAATCAACAATTATACAATATTACATTATTTTAATACTGAAATGAAATTTTCACTAGCATTTATCCTTTATGTTTATCTTCTTTTAAACAATTTAAAAGTTTTATTCAATATGAATTAATTAATAATCCACCATATGTGCTTACCTAAGCTATTTGACTAAACACTATCCCGATCACTTCCTGAATCTTTATCTAAATTATTTACTCCATTTATGATGTTCATTAGATATATAGCAGTCCATGCAAATGGCATTCTATATTTTCCAAGCCTTTCACAAGTTAAAACTGCATTGCTTTTAAGTTTATCTCGATTCTATAAGGAAAAAAAAATTATAAACAGTATATATAATATATAATATTTACTAAATAAAAATAGTAAATTTTATTAATTTTTATGTTAAGAGTTATAAATAATTTAAAATTTTTGTTAAAATAAATATAAATTCTAAGTTGAAAATTCCAATATCTATCGGCAAATAAATGAAGGTAAATTAACTATTTTTATCAAACATAATATGGAAAACAAAAACAATAATGAAACTAACTAACTTAGATAAAAATAACCCAAAAAATAAAACAAATTAAGATTTTTATTAATATGATCGTATTTCACTTGAATTGATATTTAATAAATATAACTTAGCATTTCAGAGAAATATTTTGTAATACATTATATGGATAAATTAATGAAAATTATTACAACAAATGTAAAAAAAATTAACTCAAAATTTTAAAATAATAATTTTATATAAAAATTTTTATACAATTACCTTATCATCTTTAACATATGGTTCAATACATTCATTGATATCACCTTGCAATACTTTTTCCAGCTGTAAATATCACACTTATATGATGAAATGAAAAAAAAAAAAAAAAAAAAAAAAAAAAAATTAGGTAATAATAAAGAACAATTATTATTTTTTAAAGAATCCCATTTAAAATAATAAATAATATCTTTCTGATAGAATATATATGATTAAAATAATGTCAAATTATACAAAGAGATTTAATAATCTAAAAATTCAATTTGCTCATTAAAAAGTTCTACTAAAACCTTTACAAATATTAATACTTTTATGGAAATAATTTATAAATAATAAATGGCAAACAAATGCTTTTCTTTATATAAATTCAATTTTAAGATGGATCAATAACTTGGTAATATAAAAGTAATGAAAACTATAAATTTAAAACTTTTGGGGTGACATTTTTATTTAGATTTAATAAATAATAAATCATCACAAATCAATTACAATTGTGTAAACATTAAAGTAAACTTTCTCATGTTTGCCCTGTCTATATGCATAATCTAAATCTAGAGAAACATACATAATCAAAAAATTTCAAAACATTATACATAATTCTAATTTTTATTCAATTCATACAAGTTTATTTTTACTAAATTCTTTACATTTCCAAAATTGATGTAATAATGTGCCCATTTAAAAATATTTTTATTAGCATAACATGTTTGTTAGCATTTGAGAATTTTTATTCTAAATTTGAAGTTGTACAATATGGGTACAATGAAACAGTCCCTCTAAGGTGAATGTTAAGTACCGCTGAATCTGTTAAATATCTGCTATTTTAGTGATAAACAAAATCAGGTCAAAAGGCCAGATATTTGAAAGAGACAACAACTTGTTAAGAATCTCTTAGAAATGAAATTCCCAATAAATAGATGAAGAGGTGGCATGGCAAAAGTCATTAAAAAATTAGCAAATAATCAAATCAACAGCTATGGCAAATCAATTATGACTTTCAGAACTAATTGTAACAATTAATATCATAAATGAAAAATAATCTATCGATGGACATTTTTACATGAAGAGGATACTCAAATATCATGCAATCTTTTTTAAAAACTTTTATGTTATTTTATTATGTTTTTTATGCCTTTAAAAAACAGGCTTCCCCATCAAACAGTTCATTTTTTTCTATGATAAAATAAATATAAAAATTATTTTTTGTGAAAGGATATTGGTGATCTGCAATAAGATTACTGTTCAAATTTAAATAAATATTTAATTTTGTTAAATAAGATACATTTGCAATAAACTAAAGAAAATTTTTTTAGTGAGATTACAGATTAAAATATTCATGAAAATTAAATCAACTTTGTACATTATAAATTAAATTATTATAGTCATAAACATTAGTTTTCATTTTCAAACAAACACATTATTTTCATACAGTAAATAGTTCAATTTCTGAAGTGCATAAATTTCAGTATTTTTAATCTACCTTAATTACAAGGAATAAGTCAGGAGATGGATTAGTAATTTGAAAAATGCATGATCTGCTTAATGTTGAAACATCTTGATAGCATATATGACTGGATAGCATTCTTTTTAAAGGCTCTGAATTCATGTCAAAATAAAAATTTTCAGATACCTATAGGGAAGAATTGAAATGATTAAGTATCATAGAATATGTACAGTATATGAAATTAAGAGAGAGATACTATTAAAGATATAAGTTTAAATTAAAATTAGAGTTTTCTTTTTAAACAATAAAGAAGATTACATAAGAAATGAATTGTAAATAAATACCTTTCTCTTTTCTTTAGCATCATATAAAGCCATTATTCCAAAAATAGGTTCAATTTCAAGATCTAACCTGTAAATTGAAAGGAGAAATTCTCATTCTACAATTTTACTAGTAAATAATGAGAAGTACTATTGTCATTTTAATTTCGATGTCTTTATCTGTTTATTCATTTTTACAAAGATTGCATCAAGACAAATTACATACAAATATATAAAAAAAAAATTACATAAGATTGATAGTTTATTATGTTACATGGGTTTAGAAAATATAGCCAGTAAGAAAATTTGACAGAGACAGCACAAGCCACTTAAAAAAAATGTATCAAAATTATTTTAAGAAAGAATATTATAAATAATATAAAAATCTTCTAATCTTATTATATTGTACATTTTTATTATATTATCATTAAAAAATACTTTCAAAAAATTAAAGTTTTTTAATTTAAAAATAAATTTCTGAAGAAATTTTAATTTAAAGCAAAATACATTTTTAAAAATTTAACAATTAATTTTTATATAAAAATAATTGCTAATTATGAATAAATTGAATTCTCAACAAAATTTGTTAAAATGAAATATATTTGCAAAACTATACAGCATTTTTTATAAAGTTATTTTTACATTTCTTTTTTTATATAGCAACAATAATAACTGACAGTATCACTTTTATGCTACTAATTTGTCATGATTCAAGATATATAGCATCACATCATATACACACTTACAGTAGAATGGGACACCTTTTGGGCTAATATTAATAAAATGAAAAATTAGTTTTAATCCTAATAAGAAATATTTTACCAAAAATGAAATCAAATGATCATTGAATAAACTTCATCAGGCCCCTACATAATTAGTAGAATTTAGAATTTTCTTAATTGAAATAAGAATACAGTTCTACAAGATTCTCAGAATTTTCTTGATTAATAAATTTCTTTCCTAATTTAGACTTTGTGTTGGCATAAAAGTGAACAAAAATTGTGTAAAAAAAATATGTTTGATATTCCAATTCATGTGACTCATTTTTATAAAAACCTCATCATCAAATTCCTCATATAATATCAAACCATATGCATAATAAATAAATATATGTAGAGAAGTTTCTCATGTTCACTTCAATTGTTCTTATTTGTTTGCTATTTAGGTATCAAAAAAGAGATTACAGAAAGAGAAGATATTAAAAACATCAGCTTACTTTAAAGCAAGGCATTTCACAATCAAACGATGTCCAATATGTTCCTTTGGAACAGGTCCAGGGAGCCTTCTTTCAATGAATTCGTCCTTTAATATTTAATAAAAGTTGCTTACATATGCAGAAAACTTAATTAAAATACTAGATTTATTTTTAAATTCAAAATTTATAGAGAAGTTTTAAAATATGTTTTAAAAAATTATCCTATCACTTTATGTTTCTGACAGATATCTAATGAAAACTGCAATATATGGAATAAGATGAAAAATTAAAATTAAATTAGTTAAATTTTATTTATATGAACTAACTTCATCCATGGGTGGGTAGAGAGTAAACAGAGAGTCTGTTCGATTTTCTTGCCGCTTAACTTCATTGATGTAATCCAATGCTTCAGAAGGCGAGTGATCTAATAAAGATGGTATTAAAGGATCTGCTTGTGAGTTTCTTGTAGTAAATCAAATACACTACTGGCCCAACTTCCTCGAGGAGTATCAGCTAATTGATATGATGTTCGATTTGATGAAGGTGCAGATGAATCCTGGGGAAAAAAAAATAGTTTTTATTAAAATTTAGAAAAAAATATTGTGAATTAATAAACAAATAATATTTTGTTTCAAATTATAAAAATATTTTATTTAAAAATGGACAAAAGGTAAACTTATAAAATAATTAATGCAGGAATAGAGTTGAATTAATTATTTCAATCAATCCATCATTTTAAGTACAAAATTTCCATTTCAGCTAAATAAAGTAACTCTTCTCATACTGCACACTTTAATGTTTATAATTTTTTTTTTTTTTTTTTTTTTGTCTTGTCCCATGGAAATTCTCATATATAGTAAAACTAATTAACCAAGAAAATAAATCTGTTAGTAGCAATTATTTTTTTCTTATAAAGAATATACATTATCATCAAAATTTAATTGAGGTTAAAAATAATTGCTCAAATGTCTAATTTACCATAATTTATTCCATTCAATTATTTCTAATTTTAATTCTTAGAAAAAAATGGAAAATTTATTTCTGAATTTAAAAATCTTTAATTCCAATGATAATATATATTCCAATTTATAGTACTTGAAATTAAAAAAAGAAAAGAATTTTTCAATTCTGATGTCTTTTTTTCTTATAGGAATTCAACATCAGTTTTTAGTCCTTAAAAATTATTTTCAGAATAATGAGTTAATTCAATTTTGTGTGCATGCTTTCTAAGGAATATGGTATGCAAATGGTAATATATGGCAATACAAATTTTGTTTGAACTGTCATAATTTTAAAAATAAAACCCAAAAATGTTTTTTTTAAAATTATTTCTCAACTTTTTCAATTACAATTTTAATTATAAAAAATAGATAAAAAATTTTAATTGTTATCATTTTGAGTTAAGGAAATCATTTTGGTGTGATGGAAAACTATTTGCTGTTAAATAAATGAGCATTTTATAATGCCAATTTCAATTATAAAAATTATTCAGGCCAGGGTTATGGCTTACAAAGATGAAACAGCAATATTTTCTCTTTAAAACCATTCTGTTATAGATTTAGAAGAATAGTGACTGGAAGCATTATCTCATTGGAAAATTTTGGCCCTCCTAAAAGTAGCCCAAATGGTATCAAACTTCAGTATAACATTGTGGATAACTGTCCAATTCATTTTACCATTAACTCTTTGCAGATCGAATTTTCCAGTATACAACATAACATCCTACACCATAATGAAATCATCAAAAATAATATATTTTACTGTGCAGAGTTTCAAGACATGACATTTTTTGCCCACTTTAGAAATGCTACTTTATGGTGCTGGGCTTTCTATATAATTTACAAAGACTAACATCAATATTCCACTTCAAGCTTGCGAAACAGTTGCATGAGCCACTTTTTTGTCTGCTGTGCTGTTTTATGAGTGACTGGTAGTTCTTTTCTACAAATTTGAAAATTTACCTATGATCATGAGCCAATAGCTGCTTTTTGCAGCCAGATCTTTTCTGCTTTTCATACAATATTTTTTCACTCCCATTGTGAATAACAGCTTTAGAATAATAAAGAATTTTACTTATTTCCTGTTTAGACTTTCCTTTTTTTGTTACAGAAATAGACTTTTAGTAATTCTATTTTAAACAATTCATTTCCATGGGATACTTTAATAATCCAAACAGATTAGATTCTGAATTTTTCCAACTTTTTGACATTATATAGGTAACAGTTAAACAGAAATTGTCTGTTAGAAGAACAAAAATAGTTGAATCATTATGTAACACCATGATTTCGAAAAAAATTTTTGGAAAGAAAAGGATATTCAATCTCTTTTAACTTTTAAATAAATCAACACTACAAATTGTTTCATTTCATACTTCTTTAAAATTAAATTTTGTCTTTGTTGAGAGAGGGTGGAATTTTGAGTGGTCTTATAATTTTTGTAGCAGACTGTATGTTTAATGTTTATATACTACAGATTATTATAATTATCAAAAACCTCTAACGAAAGAATATTTTTGGGAAGAATCAGATGGTTAGCTGATTCAAAAATGGAAATATTGTGATAATAAATTCACAAAATTATTTTTAAAAGCATAGTTTTATTTGGTACTTACGTATTAACTATACCTTGACGACAGACTTGGCGGTTTTTTAAGTGGTGCCAATCTAACAGCTGCAGATTTGCTGAGTTTTGACGCCATTTTGTAGTGCTATGAAAATGCGTATTGGGGATTTGCCAGAAACAGAACAAGATGCAATTTTATTTTTCAGGAGCGAAATATTTTACCAAAACAACGAAAATGTCCCAATCCCATGACATGAAACTTTATTTTGGAGAACGTACGTTTTGGAAATGCAATTTCAGACAGTGTGCTTATCGTGTGGGACTTAGAAAAGACAACTGGTTTGAGGGAAGCAGAATTCCATTTTGTACAGCTTTGAGAATCATATACTGCTGGTGCATAGAGTTCACGTCGAATTTTGAAAGCGTTTGATTTTAAATGAAGTGTTTTATATATTTTATTATTTGGAACAAAAATTTTAAGTGTAGATTGGCGGCGCTTAAAAACCGCCAAATCTGTAGCTGCTGCGGTTGGTGCGTGTGTTCTTTATTGGTGCAGCTGTCGCCAGGTATCGTTAATACGTAAGTACCTTTTATTTAAATGCAATTATAATTATCAAATATCAGCTTAAAATAATTTAAAATTCTAAGAAATGGCTGTGTATAAAACATATATTAAGTAAGGAAGTAGGAATGTAAGTAAACCTAAAACATTTTGGAACCTATTATTTATAATAACAAATATACATGATTCAAATTAAAGAATTGTAGTGAAAAAAAAATTAACATATATAATTACAAATTTTACATTGAACTACTATGCATGACAATGAAAATGGAATGATTTGGGGGTATAAAAGTTTATCTCAATGAGATTTGAAGTTAATATGAGCAAATATAAAAACATTCTTCATAAAATATATTCATTCATCATATAAACATATTCAGGTGCATCCCCCCATCCTGCCAAATGGTACAACTTTTTAATGCTTTCAATAGCCATTCAATTCTTGTAGTATATATCTTTTACAAATCAATTCAAATTAATTTTAAAAAATAAGTTTCTAAGCAATAATTTTAAAATGCATAAAACAAAAACGAATTTTACTTTAATGTAGTAATGAAGTCAATGTACAAAAAAAAGTCAATGTAAAAAACTTGTAAATTAACTCTATATAAAGATTTGTCAAATTTATTCTTTGAAATTAATTATGTACAATAATAACTAAAACAATCTAAACATGAAATTATGTTTTCTACCCTTTAAAGAAAAGTCTAATATTTAAATTAAAATTTCTTAAATACAAAAACTTATTTATTACATTGTATAAATTAATTTTAAAATGTAAACACAGCAAAAAAAAAAAAAAAAAAAAAAAAATCAAATATTTTAAAATAAAAATTTAAATATACTTCTGTTGTAATTATTGCATAAAATATTTATTTAAATAAATACTAAAAAGAAAGAAAAGTGAAATTTATTTTTAAAAAATTATCAATTTATAACATACTGTGCTTATTGAAACATCTTCATCCTCAGCAAGAGGTGGTTGTTCACTTATTTGTTTTAAACGAGCTTCATCATCTTTATATTCAGGCACTGGCAGAACTATATCAATTTCAAATTCTTGCTTTGGTGAAGTTTTTGCAACATTTGGCCTTTCAACACTTCTTTCATATGAAAAATAACTTGAGCTATACTGCTGATACCTGTACATAAATACATATTTAATGATCATAAGAAACTTAGATGATAAATAATAAGTATTTTAATTTTGTTAGTTGAGATTAATTACCTTCTATTTACCACAATCCAATCGGATGTATAGCACTGAATACAGTCTTTAACCTGCTGGTTAAGCTCAACACTAAATAAAATAAATTATATCAATAAATTATTTTTAAACTAATGATTAATGAAAATGATTAATTAAAAATCTTATTTCATTACAATAATAGGGGCACAAAAAGTGCAATATGAAGGATTTCAAAGCTAATGAAAAAGTTTTAATTTACTTATGTATAGTTTCTATTATGTGATTGTGTATGTGCAATAATAAAATTTTGATAATTTACATATATTTCTAAAGTAAATTATCAAAATTTAATGTAATATATGCACAAATTATATATGTATAAACTTAAATAAGCTGTAATAATAGTTCATAATAAATAATAATTCTAAAAATAATTTTTAATTATGTAATAATACCTCTATAATTACTACCTCTCTGAGTAGTTATTTTTAAAAAATGAATTTTCCTCCAATAGATTATACAGTTAAAATTTTCAAAAGTAGCATTCAATATTTAACCACATTTTAGACTTTGGATCTTAAATATTTAAAAATATGACCTTGATTCAACTATGAATGGATCCATTAAAAACTATTAATAAAGAAATTAACAGTGAGAACTTCTTGTTCATAGTAGTCCATAAATATAATCTTGAAACTATTATTAAAAATTTTAAACTAGGTTCTTGTTATGTAATTGGTTGCCTATTTTCCCATCATGTGAGAGGAAAAAGGCTTCTCCGCTAACAAAAGAATTTAAGGAAAACATTTTAATTTTAGGCGTCGAAGTGTTGATCAATTTATAATAATTATTTTATAAATACAACTTTAAAAAAGCAGTTAGGTTTATTTGAACACAAAAAATATTTATGTATTTCAACAAGAAAAAGAAGATGCACTGAACAGTTTAATTACAAGAAAAACAAAATCACTGCAAAGAAATAGTCCTTTTTAAAGATTAGAGGTGCTCTAAATTAACAGCAAAGTAAATAAGACAAAAATTTTCATTTATTATTTTGATGTTTTGGAAGTATGGTGCAATTACAAAACTTAATTTTTAATGTTGCTTTAGTAAATGCTTTATTAAAAACAATAATTTTCTATCATAAATGGTCATAATGTATTTCTCAAATATAAAAATTCCTGTTATTTGTGAATAATCCTTAAGTAGTGATAGTAAATTTTCTTTTAAATTAAAGAAAACTTTAAAAAATTTCTCGGGTTTGTTCTGTTAGAAAAATTTAAACGAGAAAAAAAAATTAAAAGCCAAAGGAAAATTAATAAAAGCTTTACTTTTAAAATAAAAATAGATACACTTTCAATTAATAGACATTAGCTACCAATTAATGCAAAATTGCCTAAAAATATCACTATTTTTTTTTATGAATGCATTTTTGAGCCTTTTGCATAGTCAAAACTGATTACAGGATTTTTACATGCGTCTATTGCATCAGTTATACTAACTTTGTTTATTTGAAGCTTTTATATTCATATTATTTAAAATTCTCCATTTTTCATGAAATTTTGATTTGTTTCAAAATGACAATTATCAAATGACGAAGAATCAAAATTAAATTTTTAATTTTACATCATAATCGATAGTGAAAAATTTTGCTCTTAAATATACATAGCAAATTTGCATTTCACTGCTGAAGCAGCACTAAAATGAGACTGCAATAAAAGAAAATACAGAGAAAAAAAAGATTATATAACAGAAATCAGTTTGAAAGCTTTCATATCTCTTTTCATGACTGTTTTCTTTACTTCTAGTATCAAGAGCTATCATCTGTAGACATGCATGAATTACAGTTAGAAATGAATTCCTCTACAACTGTTGATTGGAAAAAGTTGTATGCACCACATATACACCAATGCTATACTAAGATCCATGATTCAAATAAAAATTGAAAGCATACATTCTTCTTCATTAAAAGAAATTGTTTATTTTACACCTCCTGTTTGATATCAAATTCCATTTTGTTAGAATTTTACATTATTATTTGTTTATTTCCTGTACTGCTATTATGATAATAATCTATATTTTCATAATTTTACAGAATTTTTATTTCCAGTATTACTGATATGCTTAAAAAATGGTTGTCATAATTATTATTTGCATTTGATTCCATCATTTGTTTGATGTTAAACGGCGCCCATAAACTGAAAAGTATCAAATGATAAAATGCCTTAACATAACATTACAAAAATGTATATGAGAAAATACAAAAATGTGTCCAGTGTGGGTCTGTGTTAGGATAGCCCCACTGTAACCCATGTATGTCGTAAAAGGCGACTAAAATTGATACCTAGTGCTCAGGGGTAAAAAAGAATGGGGTAAAGTCAGGCTTCTCCCTTTGGGTGCCCCATGTCTTTGTGCCATAAGGTCAAGGATAAAAAGAAGCTGCATTTTTTACCCTTTATCGTGTCTCATCACAGGTTCATGGACTTAGCCTAGACGTTGCTGTTGACCAAGAGGGATAAGAAACAACACAAAATGTTTTTTAATATTGTTTCAACAGAAAGGCATTGCAGATACAATATTAAAAAGCATTTTTTTTCTACAAAAAATTTAGAAATATCTGAAAATTAAAAAATATACCAGCTTTAACTAGTTATGGAGTTTAAAATATTTTTTATAACTTATGTGCTTAATAATAAATATATATTTTTCAAAATGTCTGCAGTAAAACTAGTTCATAAAGTACTGAATAATCTAGCAGAAAGAGATAAATAAATTAAACAATCCTCAACTTTGAATGTAATTAACTGGAATAAAAATACTTTATGAAAGATTGAGAATTAAAACAGAGTTAAATATCTATCATATTAGTTCTGAAATATTTATATGACCTCTTAAATATAATACTCTTAAAGGTGTAAATTAGTACATTTCAGAGAAATGAGTAAGTGAAAGTTAATTATACTTATTCAATAATAAAATACAAATATTAAATTCTAAAAATTTAGAAAATACAATGAAGGCAGAATTTACACTTCATCATCAGGAATAATGTGTGCCAAAGTTCTACATTTATGTGGTAAAATGCCAATTTCAAATCATCTTCAGGAAAATCTAGCATGTGCCTAAAAGAATCACAATCTATTTGATCTCTATGTTGGTCGAGAAATTCTTCAAAATCAAGAGGGTCTACAACATCTGTTACTGGATTCTGAAAAAAAAAAAAAAAAAAAAAACATCAGCTATAATAATAATACTTATTCTTGACTAAAACAATAAAATTGTATATTACCTGTCAATAATATACATATATAAATTTGAAATGTACACAAGAAAATGCTTGAATGAAATATAAAATTTTTTATGTATCTGCATTTTGAAACCTACTTTTCCAGTGTGTATGTGCTTTGCTTGAACATCATCTTTACTTGTCCCAGACGAACTTGAAATCTGCTGTCGAATATCAGCATTATTTTGCCTAAAAAGAAATAGTAACATTTCTGTATTATATTAAACAAAGTAATAATTCATAACTTCATGATAATATTTTTTGCATATAAATTTTCTCTCAGATTTTTATTGTAATATTTATTTTTATTGCACTTTCATAAGAAAATGCAAAGAAAAATCAATTCATTAATACCTGAAAATAATACTAATAAGAACTCATTACAAATTCCCAATATAAATGCAACCATAAAAAAAAGTGTACTCTCATCATTATCAAAGGTCATAGAAGGAAAATATACACTTTAAATATTGTTGCTTGGAATTTGATACAGAAACAATGTCTACCACTTATGTAACAATGTACATACATAGAATCATTAGTGAAATGAGACTTAACACTTACAAAACAAAACATTCACTTACAAACTAAGTGACTTCAAACACTTACACAAAAAACTTCACTTACAAGCAAAGTGAAATGTGACAAAGATTTATAAAACCACATAGTTCAGTCAGTACAGTATAAATTTTAAAATTTTCTTGGCCTAAATACTTAGAATTTCTTCTTGGTATCAATATTTTTTTCTATAGGTAAAAGTTTTACATGCTGATCTATTTTTGCTTTTCTCATGTCTAATGGTTTCCTGTGATTTGATATTTTATAAATAAAATAAATTAGTGAGAATTATTAATATATACATATATAACTTGTTAATTTCCCTCCACTGATAAGGAACTGCATAAACCAACAACATGAGAGTATTTCTAGACATAACATTCAATAAGCTAATTATGGTATACATAATAAATACATAAATAACAAAAGGCAATTATCTTCCAGTAAAAAATAGTTAATAACAAAGGCCAATGCTTATACAACTATAATGTATTAATTGATGATTGATTTTTATTATTATAAGATCAAACTATTATAAAATCAAGGTCATACTACTTAAAATATCAAAGTTTGAAATCTTAATTTTTACTCTGTTTAACAAAATATTTTTACTGCTTTTCTTAAATTCAATAAAAAAAAAAATTGTTTTGGTTCTTTGAATGTGTTTAACATTTTATTAGTTTGAAAGAATAAAACTCATGAATAGAATAAATTGAACTCTATTTATCAAAAATTAATAAAAATATGAATGTTAACGGAAATGCACTCCTCTACTTAAATAAAATATATATCATGATAAATAAAATAAAAGCATTTAAATCCAAAGGGTTTTAATTTATCAATTAGCAGATGCTATCCTATAATTAATCTACAAATAACACATTTAAACTTTGAAATATGACATTAAATGAACAATTTTTATTTATAAATTTATCACGACAAATTAACAAAAAGGATTTATACAAATATATATATCTATTATATAATTTCAGAAATTTAGATTTACCATTTCAGTTTTTGAGCAAAAGCTCGCTGACGGGATTCCATTGTATCGTAAGGTATTTTTCAACTCATTTTATCTAAATTAATAAAATGCCGAAAGTTAAATAGTATAATAGGCGATATTCCGCTTATATGTAAACAAAAACCCAAACCATAGCGCTATTGCCAAAGGTATTTGACACATCGTAAAATCATGTAAAACAAGATCAACGAATCACAACGCGAATAAACAACTGTCTTTTTTTCCCTACGCAAGTGAGAGTTTGCCTTTTATCCCTACAAAAGTTTCAAATTGCATTCTGTCAAAGAAGTGCACTTCATTGGGACGATTATTTTCATCATCATTGTTGAATAAAGATGTCGAGTGCCTGAACGCGAAGTGTTCATCTACTCAATGGTATGTGAAGGCAATAGGAAAGAAAAGTCATGATAAATAGATAATAGTAATCGTATGATGAGAGAAAAAAAAGAAGAAAAAGTAAGAAAAATGCAAATCATCGGTATGGAAACGTAACAAGAAATTTATGATCAGTAAATATGCGTTGAAGTAAAATATCTAAAAAGCGAAAAGTGAGCAGGAAATTATGGTGGTTTGAGGCTTCGATTCCATTTAGAAGTAGAGAAACGATACTTGTATTTTCCATTCAATTGCGTAAATATAGTTTGTGCCTTGATGAGAGGATTTTCGTGAGTAGCAATGGTATTGAAGAAATTTCTAGAAAGTTTAGTAATATAGTTGTCAATAGAGTCAATTTTTAAATCTTGATGAATTGTAGAGTTGCGGACAAACCAGGGTGCTCCAGTGATAATACGAAGAAGTTTGTTTTGAATAATTTGTACAGATTTCTTGTTAAATTGTGCAGCTAGACCCCAGATTGGGGCAGCATAGGTAAGGATAGGCCTGAGAACTTGTTTGTAGAGAAGAAGTTTGTTTGACAAAGTTAATTTAGAAAATTTATTAATGAGTGGTAGAGTGAGATAAAATTTTTTTCCAACATTTTTCTTTGATTTTTTGAATATGAGCTCGAAACGTAAGTTTATTGTCTATAATTAAGCCGAAATATTTAATATTAGTCGCCCATTCAATTTGTGGATCAAAAAAGGGAGAGATTAATATATGGTTGTCTGGCGTGCCCTTTTCGGAAAATGATAGCTTGAGATTTAGTGACATTAATTGCGATGCGCCATTTAGTTAGCCAATCCTCTACGATATTCAGAAAATTTTGAAGAGTATTGATGACATAAAGAATAGAAGCACCTTGGGCAAGAGCAGCAGAATCGTCAGCAAATAGACAAGGGGAAATGTTAGTGCACTGAGGAAAGTCATAGGTAAAGATATTGTAGAGAATAGGACTTAGCACGCTTCCTTGAGGTGTACCAGCACTAATACGACCGATTGTGGAGAATTCCTTATGAAGTCGAACTTGAAAGGTTCTGTTTTTAAGATAATTTGTAATGATAAGTGTAATCCAAGTTGGAAATTGAAGTTTGATCATTTTGTAGATCAGTCCATTGTGCCACAGTCGATCGAAAGCTTTTTGACATCTAGAAAGACACCTCCTGTAAAAAATTTATAGTTATATCCTTCAGTGATGATATTGGTGACACGTAGAAGTTGATGACAAGTTGAGTGAAGATGACGGAATCAAATTGTTCTGCAGGAATTATGGAATTTTTATCGCAAAAAGAAGTAATTTGTCTCACTAAGAGTTTTTCGTAAAGTTTTCCTACACAGCTAAGGAGACTGATGGGCCGATAATTTTGAGGAAATTTCCTATCTTGGCCAGGTTTAGGGAACATGATGATATTTGCTTTTTTTCAGGTAGGAGGGAAGTAGTGATATTTAGTACAGCTGTTGTAGATTTTTGCAAGATGAGTAAGGGCATTAAGGGGAGACACATTAAGGCTTTATTTGGAATGTTGTCAGGTCCAGAAGATTTCCGAATGTTGGGATTCTTGATTAAGTTAACTATGTCAGATGGAGAAAAAAATATTGTTATGATAATTTTGATGATCAGCTAGAAAGGAAGTTACTGCATCTTCAACATGCTCAATTTGAGAGTAATCGCAAGGTTCAGTGTTTTCTTGAAAGGAGAGTTCAAGGTTTTCAGCAAAAGAGTTCACTTTATCAGAAGATGAGAATATAAGACCTGGGGATCCAACCAGTGGAGGAATTTTGGGATATTTTTGGTAAAATGTTTGTTAATTTTGAAGAGAGAATTATCTTCTGGATTTAGGCCTAATAAAAATTCATTCCATCTGTCATTTTTTAATTTGTGAATCATTTGCTTTATTTCTTTTTGAAGCTTGTTGACGGATTGCTTGAACGGTGGAAACCTGGTATCTTGCCATAATTTACGAATTCTGTTTTTTTCCGCAATTTTAGAGGTGATTTCAGTAGGAAGTTTTTGGTGTGGTGTACTGAGTTCTTTAGATTTGCTAGCAAGGTTGATAGCAGAAGTACAGCATAGTTAAATTTATCAATTATTTTGTCAATATCTTGAACATTGGAGATGACTGGATTACCAGGAATGCTTTGAGAGAGAATTTTAGTAAAAATATTCCAATTGGTAGTTGTGATTATGCTATTGAGGAAGGGCGTAAATGAATTATGAGAGACTTCAACTATCACAGGGTTATGATCACTGGAAACATCGTTGATTGAAGAAGCAGGCCCGGCGTTTAAATTTTTAAGAAGTGCGATGTCAAGAGTACTATTGCAAGGACTGCGAAGGCAGAAATATGTGGGATCATTAGGAGCAATAACATTGAATGCATTAAGATTTGTCCAGCAATCGAAGAGAATAGAACCATTTATGTTGCTGCGTCCATTATTCCATGCAGAATGCTTGGAATTGAAGTCACCAAGTAGAAGTACTTGTTGATTGGAGTTCGCTATTGTATCAAGTTCTTGTATGAGGAATCTACCAATTGGAGGGCGATAAATGCTAGCAACAGTAATTTTTAGGTTATTCTTGAGATTAATAACGATAGCAGAGTTTTCAAAGCTGGTTGTAGTAAAATGAATTTGATGATGATTAATATTTTTATGAATGCAGATAGCCGTGCCTCCTCCTCTGTGGGTAAGACGATCGGAGCGATATATGATATAATTTGGAATTTTGAAGGAATCGCCTGGTCGAAGATGTGTTTCTTGGAGAGCAATTACATGAGGTTTATTTTCAGAAATAAAATTTTGTAATTCATTAATTTTTCCTTTAAGACTATTGGAGTTCCGTGTCACGCATAAGATAGAATTATTGGTCGATCTATTGAATGTTATTGACTGGTTGATTTTGAAGAGCATTTATTAAAACAGAAAGATTTGAAAGTACCCCTACTAATTGTTGCAGAATGAGTGGAATTGGAGGCGTTTCCGTGGAAGCCTGCAGAGTATTGGAAGAAGTAGTTTGGTGAGAGGTCTGGGTAGGAAGAGTTGGAAAGTCATCTGAAGAAGGAGGAAGAGTTGTAGAAGCCTTCTGATGAGCGGGAAGAGACAATTGGTTGGAGTTCTCAGGCTTCATTTGTTGTGCTTGTTTTTTAAGTCTCTCCGTCCAAGCGTTGACCTTCGGGGGAGGAGCAGGAGTGAAATTAGCAGGGTTTTCAGGACAACCTGAGAAATTTGCAGTATGCTCTCAGAGCAAAGGGCGCATTTGGGAGCTTCATCTGGCCTTTTGGTGCATTCTTTGGTGGCATGAGGTCCAGCACATTTGAGACATCGAAGGTCTCTTGTACAGAATTTGCTATGATGATAGAATTCTTGACATTTATAGCATTGGCTGGGTCCTGATTTTCTTCTGAGTGGTTCAACGTTGACCCTAAAGTAATATAAGGTGGATAGGTCGAAAATTTTTTTGTTTTGTTCATTTTTGGTAGAACTATTAGGTACAGAGGTAGATTTCCGGTACCAGCACGATTACGAAGTGGAGTGATGAATTCAGGATGAAAGTTGAGAATTTGGAGTTCCTGCATGATGATATCAATTGGGAGATCTGAAGGCAGTCCGCGAATTACAACTTTAAGTTGCTTTCTTGGGGCAATTCAAATGTATGACTTTTAAGTTTCAGGTGATCAATTTGCTTCCGTATGGATCTGTAGTCATCAGGTGTGGTTGGAAAAACTTTTAATTTGCCTCCAGAAAGGCGTCCTTCAATCTTTGAATTTGTTGAAGTTCTTAAGAATTTCAGTAGAATTTTGTATGTTGTCTATTATAATTGGAGGAACATATTTAGTAGTATGGGGTGCAGGACAAGAAGAAGCAATATTCTGGTCATTAGTGAGATCTGTGTCCATACTGTTTTCGTCCAGAGGTAATTTATCAACATTTTTTGAAATGTCTTCAATTTTAGCAGGAGGTATGTTGTCTGCATCACTAGGACCAAGACTTTCATCGGGGTTAAGGCAAGCAAATTTGGAAGATAACTTGATAACAGTGGGATCACTGGTATTAGGCCGTTTAGCAAAATTTTTTCTTTCCTTTTGTGTGACGAGTATTTTCAATTTCATCCAAAAGAAAGGAACTATAACGGAAGAAATGGATACTTCAATTGGTAAAGAGACAGGCACTTTTTAGGGCCTTTGTGACGAGGCTTTAATGCAGGAGAAATCAGACATACCTGATTTGAATAATTCAACTTTTAAAGATATTTCCTCTTTACAGCAAATCTGTCAAAACATTTTGAATCTTGAATGATATAAATGGATTTGAGACTCATGTTAACTATATTCAACGATTTATTAATGTACAACAAAAATTCATAAAGGATGGTAGCAGATATTGACAGCATGGACAACTTAAATCAGAACTCCTACAATACCAAAACCTGCCATCGGAAATTTAAGATGTGATGAATTTTATTAGTTCTTGTCCAGTATTTGTTGTGAACTTAATAATAAATTGTTTTATACATAATTATAATATTGATTATGTAAAGGTGAGTTTAAATAATTATAAATGTAATGTTAACGGGGTTAAAGTAATGATGCTAATTTTAAGACTGTCATAAGAATTACAGGAAGTATACTAAGACTAGACATTTTTCAAGGTTGCTTCAAATCTTCCGGAAAAAAAACAAATAGTTTGTAATTCCCAGGATCATGTGTCATTCTGGAATCCTTTTCATAACAAATCTGCTAACATGACTGAAGTTATTCTCGATGATATTCTATAAGGACGATGAAATGGAACAAACTATATTTAAACCACCTCCAATTTTCTGCAATCTCACAGCAACAATATACTAGTGCTACAATAAATTAATACAACTTTCCAAGTACTGGAAATAAGCTCAAAATGAGGTACATAAAATTTTTTCTAACTAACGAGGACTCGCATAGAATAATAACCAGCTTCCTGCCCGACTCGTGGCTCAGCGCTGCTGGCGAGCATTAGGACTGAAGTTCAATCCACTGGCGGCTTTTTGTAGACACTGTTTCTAAAATGTGGCGGCGTTTATGATGTATAACATCATACTCCCTTAGTCAGACTACCTGGTGGGAGTTTTCCGGGGTTTCTAACATACAATACTCAAATGTGCGTAGTTCCCCTAAAAGTCATCCAAGAAGGCACTTCCTTTCTTCTTCAGTGACTCAGAGCCAATTCAGACCTCTACATACAAGTGTTCCATCACAACAGATATTGCACCATTTCCTTCCATCAATCAGTAGACTACTCATGGAGTGTCTGTCCTACGCTGCCAGACATTGAGGATTAGTCATAACAACCAGCTTCTTAGCAAATGCAAATGCAAATGCAAAGTATGAATGTTACGTAATTAAACCCACGAATGAAAGGATCCTCAAAATTGTCATAAAAGTCACTCAGTTGACACCCCAACTGATGAAATTAAAAAAATCCCTTGAGGAAAAGTACTGTGCCGTTATCAAGATTGCTTAGGTTAAGAAAAATAACACAAAAGAACCTTTCCTTAATTTCTTTGTGAAACTCTATAGAACTCTAAATGCAAAGGACATTTTTAAGTTAAAAATGTATTTTGTCTATCTGTTGTAGAGGAAAATTTTACCAATCGAAATCTATCTATTTGTTTAAACATGCGAGTGAAAATTATCAATGTCTGGCCCTATGTCTGAAATGTGGACAAAATCACCGAATTGGGGAATGCAAGGAATTAAAATGCTGCGTGAACCAACACTGCATGAACAAGGAAACACTGCAGGAATAATCTGTATAAACAACAATGTTAAAGGATGTGTAACCTCACAGAGAGGATATTCTGCCTTTCCTAAATCACAAATGAAAATAAAACAATCTCAAGTGAACACCTCATTCACGCCAAAAAGTATGATAGCCCAAAAAGATCAACTCTTTAAGATCCTTTGCACAAATAATCAACGTCAACTCTCAGACTTCAACCACTCCTGCATCTGTCAACACATTTTACACTGAGAATAATCAATCATTGGTATCTACCAAGGTATCTAGAGAAAGTTTCAATCTTTGATAGCAGGCACCGAGGGCAAAAAAAAAATTGCAGGAGACGCATTGAAACTGCATTTTGAGCAAAGTTCATCGTGCAAGACTTTCCTGCCCGGTCGTAACATCGAAATCCCTGAAGAAGAAATTATTGGCATATTTAGCAAGAGAATTGCCGAAGAAAGGATTCAGATTAAATAAACTGTTTTTACTATTTCTGCACAACTCGTATGTTTCCAGCTCATTCACTGACTGCGAGCAGAATACGACAATTGGTCCAGATTCTCTACAGCCTTAAAGATGACAACTTTACAGCACAAAAGGCTACTGATCAATTATTGGCAGAATCTGGGAGAATAGAATTAAAAAGAAAGGTTGAAGGTAGATATTCCACAGTTGGTTGAGATGCAGCATTTTACTTTTCTTAGTAAAACTATCAAATGGGAAAACGGCTGATTTAAAAATCGGAGCACAGTAGCCTGTGGACTCGAAACAAGCATCGTACAAATCAAATGCTGAAGTTTCTCATCTGGGGACATGGGGATATTTTCAGAAAGTCGGGACGTACTGAAAACCAATGCTTCAAAAAGATTCGACAGGACAAAACACAGAATGCAGTAAGAGGAGCATTCATGGCTGACACAAATATCGCCTTTACATAGCTAAAATAAATAGTTTGGAAGAATTTCTGATTGAATCAGCAATCACATCACATTATTGTAGAAATAGAGACCGGTTCTGTAATTTTAAAGAAAGTGCATTATCTTTACTCGATTCCGAAAGTGACTAAGACTATACTTCAAAAGTTCTGGTAGTTGGTGACATTAATTTTGTTATTAGAGATGTTAATGTACAAATAACGCTAAAAAAGTCTTGTATACACGAAACCTGCGTAAAAATTTAATAGAAAGGTCGAATATTGACTAAGCAAGAAAGGTAATCAATTGGGTAGTAAGATTATTGTATATTATAAAAAAAATCATTTTATTACTGTACCTCCGTTGAAAACAATCCTTTAATCCAAAAACCATCTAATTACAAAGAGTTTGTAAATGTACCTTATATTAATACTGTACACCGAAGGTATTCGGAAGTCGGTCCTCGGGAGTCGGAATTTTTTGGATGATAGCCTACCCATAGTAATAGGCACAGCTAGAATGCAATAGGGATTAAATTCGAATCCAATTTAAGAGACGCTTCGGATAATTCTTTCAGAAACAAGGATGTTATATGTTATTGAAATGATATGTATACGCTTTTCGTATCGATAGTCAAACGGTCTGGTAAGAGTTTGTAGGCTTTTCGATATATAACATACAAATTCCGAACATTTTCCGAACACTCCTTCGAAAATAGATAATGAGATTGTCCGTGACATATATAAGAAGAGAAAAACGAATTTAAAATTTAACATTAGTGGTTAAAAACATAATTCAATTATAAGCATTTTATTTTGCATAATTGTAATGGATAAATCTAAGACCTATTTCCTTCAGATAATTTTTTTAGTGATTGTTTAAATGAAATTAGTCGACATTTTACTTTTCACAATTCATCACTTTACATTTTATGTTGTTTGTTTTAATCATTATTAGGAAGAATATTTAGTTTCCTGTGTATAAAAAAAAAACATGCATACGGCAATTGTATTTTTTCCAATAAGCACCTTTTTTTTTCTGTAAATACATTTTACCTTTCAAAACCAGGATAATAAAAAACGATGATTATAAAAAAATTACTTGAAAACTATAAAGGAACTATATCGTTTGATGAAACGTTGCGCTATTAAGTAAATAAAACTTAAATATTTAATTCTATTTCTATCATGGAACTCTTAAAGTGAAAATTTCAAAATGGCTAAATATAAAAGGCAGACCGTGTACAGACGCTTAGAGCACATTGGTCTATATGCTCGTAGGCCTATAAGATGTGTTCCACTTACCGCAACTCACTGTCGCCTGCGATTAACCTGGAGTAGAGAGCATGCATTGTGGACACCGCAACAGTGGTCTTGTGTGATGTTTTCCGACGAGTCCAGGTTTAGTTTGCAGTCTGATTCTCGCCGGACTTTCATATGGAGAGCGCCAGATACCCGTTACCACCAAGAGAACACCATTGAACGACACCGTTACAGTGGTGCAGGATGACTCGTTTGGGGAAGAATTACTCTTGGTTCCAGAACTGACCTGCATGTTCAGAGTGTAACGATGATAAGCCACATCTATAGGGATGTCATTCTGGAACAACATGTACGTTTGTTTCGGGGCGCCATGGGTGCTGAATTTCTGTTTATGGATGACAACACCGTCCTCACCGTGCAAACATTGTAGACGAATGCCTTCAATTGGAGGATATCCCCGTATGGATTGGCCAGCATACTCACCGGACTTGAATCCAATAGAGCATGTGTGGGATATGCTTGGCCGACGAATTGCAGCCCGTCAACCCCCTCCCACTTGTCAACCGGAACTTCGGAGGGCATTGCTTGATGAATGGTGTAATATTCCCCAAGATCAGATTGATAATTTGATACTCAGCATGCCTAGGCGTTGTAAGGCCTGTATTGCATCGTCCGGGAGACCTACTCCATATTAACCATCATACTAACCATGTTATACTGTTTTTTGTAAATAAGTTCTTTTTGAAATTTGCACCAGGGAGTAAAAAATCGTAATTTTTATTAATTATGTCAAACATATAGCATCTTTTTTGTTCTTTACCTTTTGTTTAATAAATTGACTTTACAAATAAGTCAAATTTGTTTTGCTTCTGTCTCTTTCTTTGCCTGAACTTCATTATCCTTAATTTATGGACATGAGTGTATTTTACAGAAATGTGGCTACATTAAGTGCTTTACTATGGATTTAATATGTGAGCGGCATATTGACCATGGTATCTTATTTCATAGTACATCTATCATAGACCGGTGGTTCGAACCATGATAATAGACCAAGTTTAGAATAATTTATAATTATTTCATTTTGAGAGAAAAAAAAATAATGCGACAATCAGAATCCACTTTCATATAGATATTGCATAGAATGACATTCTATCCAATATCTATATGAAAGATGGAATATGACCCTCCTTTTTTTTGTGAAAAAAGAAATACCAACCTAGGCGAAAAAGAAATAAAATAACTTCATTTTGAGGGAGAAGGGAAACGAAATTAACACGAAATAGAGCTTTGTAAAATACAAAACGATTGTAACAAATCGAGCTCTAGCCAAGAATCTTGAAAATTTAAATAATTTATGAAATTAGAAATCGCCTATGTTATAAAGAACAGTTAAAAGTTGGTAAAGGATTTTTTTTGTACAATCCCTGCAGTTCCAAATTTGGCTGAGTGAGTTTTTTTTTTTTTTTTTTTTTTTTCTATCTCAATGTTTAAAACTTTATTTTCGTAGAATATTTCTTCTTTTGTTTATTATAAAGGGTCTAATGATGCCATTTATTTTCAACAGTAGTTCTTATCTCGCATTTTGCTGGCATTATGGTATATACCTTTTTTTTATTCAAGCAATTTCTGACCTCGATGACATTTCGAATTCGGATAGGCTCTTAAGAGTCTTATACTCCCCGTGTCCGTTTAAAAGACTTATCTAGGATCCACAGACTTCTGCGCCAGGTTTAAATAACCGTACCGATCCACCTCGTCATTTTTAACACTCTAAGATAAATGTGTTACCTGGATTTCCTTATGAGCACTTTCTCGATTATCACTGGACATCTCAAACATAATCGCCATGCATCTCTCCTAGACTTTCCGGGGCGGCCTGGCCAACTGGCTAACACTCTGGCCGCTGGTACCACAGGCTTCAAGTTGGAATCTTGGCTGTAGCATGGATGTTTGTTAGTGGTTCAGAATCCAAGTCAAAAACAGTAGATCCCGATCTAATTAGCCTAAAGTATGCACAAAATGACCATGGGAGAGCGACAACCAAACCAAACCTAGGCTTCCGGGTGATTAAACCTTCCATGTACCACTCACGTTAAACACTTTATCACAAAAGTGTCTGGCTATTATGTGCATTCGAAAAATGTTAAATAAAAAAATTCTGGTCTTGTTCTGTTGTTTCAGTTTGGTGACTGGAAAATTTTCTCTCCTCCAACCTTTAAATCTTTTCTACAACTTTAAAAATGAATTTTTTTCTCTTCAGGAAACAATATGTGTCTGACAACAATTTATATTTTTCAAACTTGGAAAAAAAAAAGTATCTTAAAACTGTTTCATGTTTTGGTTCTTTCCCATCGCGTTGGAAAAATAAATCCTATCCCTCAACGATCAAGATAAACTTTTTCTACTTCCATGATTGTTTTTCACCACAGGTCCTGGCATCTGGTTTCTCCCAACTTCTCATTTCTTTTCGGATACTTGCCAAAGCATTCCTTCTTCGAGTTTCAGTTTTTACACACGTGATCTGTATATTTGACAATCTATAAGTCGTCCGAGTTCTTTTCACTTTCCCACCCAAATGTCTCATCGTGTAGTATACCTGCTGCTATCGAAAAAAAAAAAAAATAATATTCATTGGAAAAGTTGGCTCTCCAAAAATGTGTGATTCTTTTCATTACCTTTGTGAAGCCTATACATGGATGTATTTTCATCCGGGATTTTTGATTCGTTCTGAACCAAGAACGTGAAATTTCTATAAATTTCAAACGTATGTGGCTGGAATCACAAAAAATGTAATTATTTTTTAATCCCAAAGCCCTCAGAGGGAAAAAGTGTTCAAGAGATCATTCATAACTCCCGACCAATGCCTGAGGAACTCAAAGATACAATATGATTAAAAATTAACAATATGTAACCGTTAAATACAATTTTTCTTTTGAACAAATTTATTTTCAGAAGAATGTCTCATTTTTATCAAATGTTCACAGTTTTATACTGATATCTGAGTTATCTAAAAAGATTTTCAAATGTAAAAAGCCGAACCTAATTTAGTTCATGACGTAGTTTTCAACCGTATGACCAAAAAGCTCTATGTGTTACAGCTTCATACCTGTTACGTCCTGCCCGCCAGAGTGCTGCATATTGTGCAAAAGACAGTGTTTGGGTCGATTTCGTGCCAGAGGGGGCAAAGTGAACCAACTCTAACTCCGTCGGTCTTCTTTTAAAAACACACAAAACGCTTTAACATGAAACTCAGCCATCTCCAACACCTCTCCGTCGACACGAATCTATTGAAATGCCTCTCAAAAAAAAAAAAAGATGCTTAGCATTTACACAGTTTACAGCACTTGAGGCGACCGTGTCACGCTATTCAATACCTCACCTTCCAAATTTTGTTGGTTTTCTGAGATGGATCCTCTCCCCCAGCCGCTACCTTTACTGCTGGGGAGGGAATCGGCTATCGGAAGCCTTTTCTATCCTTCTCCTTATGAAATCTCGACAGTGGAAACCTCGTTTGAGACCCGCCTAGTATAGAGCCGAAAAAACTTTCGTTACGCCAGAGATGAGCAAACAACTTCCTAAATGGCACACCTTTGAGAAGGTATCTGAACCAAACATCAGGGATTGGTTACAGTTGAAGGAGTTTTTACAAGTGTGACAATAGCCGAGAACTATTAAATTTGTGTAAAAATAGGAAGCGACCAAGAGTATGAAACAAAAACTGGCTTTTATATCAACAGTATCATTGAATTTATATGTAAAATAAAAAATATTAATTATAATAGACTTTGTATTTTGTAAGACATGAAACCCACACCCACAATATAATCCGTCAGCACTTTTTTTTTAAATTTTTCCTTTCTTGTGATAAACTACACAACGTTTGAAAAGGGCAAAATCTCGATGGTAATGGTGCCTTCTTGTTTTGGGGATTCTTTTATTTTTTTTTGGTTTATTTTGTTCAAAGGTTATTTCTTTGCTTTTTCGTTTAAGGAGTAAAGGCTCTAGCTTTATGAACAGTTTTGAAAAATAACAATTGTTCAAAAGAATCATATAGATCTTTGTTAGTCTAATTTTGATAATTGGTGGAAATCCATTTACTTTTTACTATTCGAATCAAATCTTCCATTTTTATCAGTTTTTCAAGAATTGCTTTTTGTCAGAAAATACTTTTTAATTTCATTTGCAATCGTCACTTTGATAAGCATATATGCGTTTCGGTGATAATGGCAATTTTCGGGCATATATGAGCTTATGGTGCAAAATGTGTTAACTCGACACTCAACAATGCGCAGTAGAAGTGTCAAAGCTCTTTCAACTACTGACAAGTTTTCAAGTCAACGAATAGTGACAAAGTTATTGCAACCTACATAATGTATGAAGTCGGCTCTTCGTGCGTGAACATCTTTGAAATATATGCTTCTAAAAATTTTTATTATTTCCACCTCGTTTCCTGATTTCAAGAAGATACAATGAACTGTCCACAGGTTCCGATGTCTAAATAATTAGATATATTTGATGACAACTCTCGTTTAAAAAATTTGTTAACATTGGGCCCTTCCATAGATACCTGTACTATTTTTTCCAGATGAATATATAGGGATGCTTCAACACCCGTGGAATTTCCGGCAAATATATAGCACAAGAATGCTTCGAATATCTTGTAAAGATTTTTTGTCCATTTATATCCATCTGTTGCTCTTGGAAAATTTTATTTAATATTCATTAAATCTGATAATTTTCATAATCTTCTTGAAGTTGGTTAGAAAAATATGAAGCAAGTCCATAAATGCTGAAATAAGTCATTTTTGTTTTGTGTAGAGTCTGTTTAGCAATATCGCTGCCTGAAAACATTTTTAAAAGGGATATAGCACTTGATCTAAATGATGAGTGTTCTGACAATGCAAAGTAAAATAGAATTTCTGCCCCAGTGACGTTCTTAGATTTTGAAAACAAATTTCAGAATTGCTTTTCCTCTTTTGAAGCAGATGGGCTTTTAATCAATGAAGTACTTTGTCCAGGTGTTTTAAAAATTTATTTTATCCGATTGATTCAATTTTGTTTATAATAGCTTTTTTTTTTTCTCTTTGCTTTCCCACATGCATTATTGCAATAAGTACACTTAATAGATAATTTACCAGATTTTACTTCTTTTTAGCCAAAAACAGTATTCAGGAATTTCAATCCCTGCTTTTTGAAATGTTGTTCTCGATATTGCGAATCAATATTTTAAAACCGAAAAAAAAAATTGTCACGTAACATTAACTTTTTAGCTATACAAATATTTAATCGTCACGTGAAATGAATATTAGCAGGTTTTGCAATCATACTTAATAGCTATAAAAATAGTTGCAAAGTATTGCTAATTTTATTATCTCTACATGAAATGAAATTGATAAATAATTACCACGATGTCAGTCTTCCTGTAAAAAGGGCTAATTAACAAAGATAAATATAAGAGAAAAACTTGAAATCACTTGATGAGTGAAAATATTATAAAGGTAATCAGCATTCCATATATGTTTCACCTATGATAAAAGCAACAATTTCAAACAAGTGAAATTTTCTGCACTAAAATGTAAGCTAGATATATCTAAAATACATTGACAATTAGAAAATTAAAGAAATCTGAGGTAACAAATCTATATAAAAGGAAACAGACTACAACTTACAAGTGTTTTATACAAAGAAAACTCTTACTTATTCTCAAATTGATGAATTAACAATTTTTCATTTAATTTTTCTAGTTTTGTATTTAAATTTTTTTTTTTTTTTCTGTTTTCTTCAAAATTTCCATGCCATTTCCGGGTTGAGTGGCCACCAAAATATTCAAAAAATTACGGATATCGAAAAAGAAAAATTGACCAATCAATTATAGTGTTATCTGGATATGAAATGATGTTATTGCATACATTAATTAAAAAAAAAAAAAAAAATCAAATTATTTTTTTTTTTCAATGAACATCAATATATAAATTTATGATAAATAGTAAGGGAAAAAAAAGGTAAAATTCTCTAAAAGAAACATTCAAATATAAAAATTCCTTATATATTTACATTTTAGTTTTAATCTATTCAAAACTTTCTGATGCAAATAAATAATTTTTAAAATTTATGAATTCCTAAAAAAATTTAAGAATTAAGAAAAGAAAAAAAGTAATAAACCTAATGATTTTATGACTCCACCCTCTGCTCTAATGCAATTCTTTTTAATATACTCAGGATGTAAGAAAGGACAGCTTCAATATATTCACAAAGGAATTCTCACTTTCTAATTAACTCCAAATAATACATTATATTAATTTTATAATTAAAAAAAAACATTGTAACCAGTACAGTTATATTAATGCCAATTGCTAAATTGGATGTTAATTTTCTATTTAATGTCAACTCATTAAAAACGCACATAAAAACCATTATACTTTTTCTTAATAACTAGCCCATGTTTTATAACAGTGTATAGGTAAAAGGCATTCTAAGTCAAAACTAGAGACAGGTTTAATCTTATCAAATAAAAAAACAGTATAATTTTATCATTGAGTAAATAAAAAATTTTTTTTTGTGTGTGGATAAATATTAATGCACTATTACAGAAAAGTTTCTGAAATGTTACAATTAAAAGATAAAAAGAAAAGTATTATACATTTTATCATGTCAAATTAGAACTATAAACTGAAATTACTATTTTGAATCAATTCACTTTCATGTGTTATATTATTTAACTCAGAAAGTAACATTAACTTTTAATGATGATGAACAAACCTTAAAATGTAGCAAACACATCAGACAACTATTTTAAAAAGAAAAATTAAAAATAAATAAATAAAAAGTGTATACAAAGTAACATTCTTGTGACAATTACAATTATTTTCCCAATGCTTTTTCCTTTTCTTTTATTAAATTCTAGAAAACATTTTTACTGTAATATTCAAAACTTTATTACAAAAATATATGGTCAAATATTTCTTCACCATTTATACATGAATTTTTCTAATGAAATGTAAATTAAAACAAAAGCATGTTTATAACAGAAGACACAAAGTTAAAAAAAATCCACAAAATTTATTCCCAGATCTCCATAACAAATGTACCTTAAATGGCATGTCTTATTTTACAAGGTTCCAGAAGAGAAGGACTCTCCCGAGATAGTTTGTTCTGCAATGTAGGACCATTTATATTGCTGACATCATTGGTCACAAGGTTGCAGATGATATAGAAATCAAGAATTAACAGGCACTGAATGATGCTTACAAAATTCATCAAAAAATCTATATTCCAGGATAATTAGAAATAAATACTAATGATGTCTACAAAGGCATAGTAATAAAATAAAAATATATAAAACTTTACAACTGTATTATAGTGAACTGCTGAAAGCATTTAGTTTAAGTATAAAACGAATAATTCATGGCTGTAGTTTTTAAGTCATGAGGTGAAATTATTTTAAGGTTACAATGCACACTTTTTCAAATCACCCATGAAAATTATTTTTAACAATTTGTTATTATTAAAGCATTGTAATGAATAGGCACCCACCAATGCATTTGAACAATAAGTCAGTTTACAGAAAAATAATCCATTAACATAATTAGTAACATTACTGTTTCTTAAATCAAACAATAATTCAACAAAGAATACATTAATAATTCATGAAAGATTTATAATAAAAAACATACATAAAATGCTGAAAAAAATGCAATCCACATGAAATTAATTTAACAATTTTCTTTTTTTAAAATCCCAATATCAACTGCAAAATGTAGTTAACTAATATAGTTTATTTTAGCAAAAAATCTTTTAGTCGTGAAACTTTAACATAGATAGCACCTTAACCATAAACAAGTTCAGAGACATGGAATGCCAATTCTAGTAAAACAGATTTTTACAAAATTTACAGGACTGGCATCATGAGTCAATCTAGTTATACAGCACAATTAAGATCACATTTGAATGCAGCTGATACAGCTCAATATTCGTAACAGCAGTCCAATCAAAAATTTGAGAATAAATTAATCTTTTATTGCATAGTTCATATTATCTCAGTTATGTTGCATTTTATGTTGGGTACAAAAACTTGGAAGCATAAAAGAATAGAGATGCAAAACTAAGTTGTCTCATTTTTATAGCTGAAGGATATCTTCTTTTTCACATTAAAAAGAATTTATTCCATAAGCCTAAGAACTTTACCAATAGCGATTGTCCTACCTGAAAGAAAATATCTTTAATTAAAACTTTTATAAGGCACAAGTTTATTTTTAAGTGTTTTGAGAATGCCCACACCCCTAAAGATATAGCTGCAAACTATTTATAATAAAAACGTTTTATCATACTTGGAATTTTTGAATAATAAAGGAATTTTTTTTTTTAATAACTTACTTTTTCAGAAAGTAAATGAGGATGCAATAATTCAATAATAATATTTTTTTTATAAGTTATCCAAGAGAATAGGAATTTTTAATGCAAAATTAAAATATTTTGTATATAGTTAGTATTAAAATATTTAGTATATAGAAGTTTCTCGACCTAAACTTGCTCCAGAACAGAATTTTTTTTTTTCGAAGCCTGGGAAATTTGTTCGTTTCCCTCAATGAATTTTTCATAAGCCAGGGTTGATGAGATTTCCATACTTGTTTTATTTAGACAATATTGTTATGATTAGGGTACACTAAGCTTTGTAATACATTGAGATGAAGTATAATTTTATACTAAAATGCCTGGGTTCCATAAAAAGACCAACTAACAGCTTTAACAATTATTGCTTATATTGGCATAAAAATATTATAATAATTGGTTAACCTTAAATTTGGATGATCTCAGTAAGTCCCAAGTTCTACAATACCTATCCACATATCTCTGTCAACTAGGTCCATTGTGTTGCTTATTATAAAGCAGTGTGCTTGCTTTATGTTATATGAGACAGAAATAAAAGATAATTAGTTTTACTTTCAATTTAAATTCTTCAGGCAAATATATAAATAAAATAATCAACAGTTATGAAATTTTAAAAATGGTACATTAATAGTTTAGCAGTGATAAAATTAGACTAGTTAAAAAAAAAAGGCTAATTATTTTGATATTGTTGATTCTATTGCTGTTTATAACATTTGATGACAATTAGTGCGCTCAAGTTAAGCAAATGTTCTGTTTAAAGCATTGAGGTAGCTACAGAAGATAACAATAAAAAATTAATAGTATTCAATATCACATTTTTTAAAAAAAATTTAAAGAAATTCTTAAAAACAAACTACATCATAAAAATACCTTCATCTCTCAATGTGAATCTACCCATTTGAGGAAAATCTTTAAATGATTCCAGGCAAATTACTCCTGCACATTCCAACCTCATTATTGCTATTTGATCTTGTTTAACAAACCTTGGACGTGTCTTACCCTTTTCTCCTGTTTTTTTGTCTATTAAACATATCAATGCCTGAAAAAAGTACAGACAGATATTTAATATCTTAGAATTTTAAAGATAAAAGACAATTTCAGAATTATGTTTTAAAGTTTAATGTAAAACCTACAATTTAATACATATTTTAAATGCGGAGAATGTACTATTTTAAAAATATAATAATATTAATAACAGTTATAAAATATTCCAATAAATTTAAGAAACAACTACAACAATATAACAAATTTGGAAACAAGTACAAAAATGTACAAGTAAAGATGACTTTTAAATAGAAGAAAGATGTTCACCTTAACAGAAACCTCTTCAATGGCAGCATGTATATGTAAAACAGCACTATACCCTGGACAAATGATTGATTTATGCTCTAAAATTACAACCTGTACAAAAACAAAAATTATGAAGATCTACAATACTTCAAAGTACAAAAAATATTTTTTACAAATTTGCATATGTAAAAAATTATTTAATAAAAATTTAAAATATAATGGCAAATAAAAAAAAGAGAATCTGAGTACATAAATAACATATATTCATTAACAAAAATTTAAATAATTAATTCTCAAATATAACTATAAAAGCATATTTAAACTGGAACTTTTATTATACTATTTTTTATCTATAAAAAATTAATGAGGCAAATGCATAATATAATCAATGACAATGCTTATAACTATTTTACTTCGAAAGTGATATTTTCCTCAAAAACTTAAGAAAAAATTATATTTTGAAATCTTTTCAATATATGAAGTTATTTACCTGAGCATCAAATACTTTTCCTGTCCGACAAGGATTGGTAAAATCACATAAAACAAAGCCTGATGATACTTCCTAAAATAACACAACAATGAAATTTCTGCATGCTAATTAATTACATGAATTTAATAAACAATTTATAAAAAAATTATGAAAAAGTTGCAAACCTCTTCTTCAACTCCTTTAAGTTTAATTTTAACATTTTCACCAGACATTACAGATGCAACTTCATCTTCATCAGACCACAATTGTAAAACTTCTACAGCTTTCTAAAATCAAATATTGCCTAATTAAAATATTGCACTTTTATATTTCACAAACAATTAATATAAAATAAAAAATGCATTACATCTTAACTTCACATTTTATACATAAGAGAAATAGATAATAGAAAATAATACCAATTATTAAAAGAAAGAAAAAAATTATACAATTAACTTCTAAAAATTAATTATATTTACTTTAACATTTCCAAATTTGCCAAGAAAAAAATTTACAGCAAATTATTAGTTATAAATTAACAAACTAAATACATTTTTCCCATTTCTGTTTGAAAGATTTGCAATTGATTTTAAATGTAAAAAAATAAATAAACAAATACAGATTAAATACCAACTAATACCTATTACAATAAAAATATAATATACTAACTCTGTTTGGCATTAAAAGTAATTGTTGCGATCTTTTAGCATTTCCAGCTTCTACTTTACCTAAAACAACTGTACCCATGTCCTAAGAAGTAACAATCCAATAATTAACACGCTAATATTTCAAACTATTCACATGTGATTTAATTTACATATTAGTATTTTATTTAAAAAAATTAATAAGCAGACTTTTAAGATCATATTTTCTAATGACCAATTTTATAGTTTACTAAGTAAAATAAAAAAAAATACAGCATAGCATAGAGCATTGAAATAATACACATTTATATGGTTTATTAGTAAATATTTTACATTTAATGAGATCATTAACTTTATAAATGAAAGATGATAAATGTTTTCATACCTTATATTTATCCACAACAGGCATTCTAAATGGACCTTCAGTAGGCCTGTTTAGAGATGGTAAAGTATCAATATATTCCAAAAATGCTGGTCCTCTGTAATAAAACAGATCTATATAATTAATCATATTTTTAATATATATATACATACATACATATATAAAGAGTCTCTTAAGCTGTAGATACACTCTACAAAACTTTACACTACATTTGCATAAAAAATAAACAAATGTTTGAAAAAAAAATTTAATTTCTTTTAAAAGTCTGAAAGAAATTTATATAAAAACTTATAATAAACTTGCATTTAAATTCAATTCATTTCTATTTTATTAAGAAGTAAAATAATTTTCCTTTTATAATCATTATTGCGGGGCCTGATGGCCGAATGTCTAGCGCTCTGGCGTTCGGTACCACAGGTATCGGGATCAAATCCCGGCTTTGCCCATGGGTGTTGTAGTGGTTCGGAATCCACTTTAAACCGTAGGTCCCGGTCCTGATAGGATCGTAGAGCGCTGCAGGGGCATTGTTACTCCGCGTTCGTGGCTTACAATCAAGTTACACACACCCCTGGGTAATGCAAAGTGAGTAACATCGGCACAGCCCTTATGGCGAAAGATAACGGTCTATTTGCCAGCTGCATTAGAAGAAAAAAAAAAAAAAAAAATCATTATTGCTACATGATAATAGTCTGCGCCATTTTAAAACAAATTATAAATCACTAATCATAAGATATAAGATAAGCCTGTCTTTGTAAAAGATCTTTTCGGTAAGAGTGATGGATTTAAATTAACTTCATTCACAATTCATGTGCCTTTGCTCTTTTCTAACAATGTATCAATAATTAAACTTTGGGCTGATAAATCTACCATTTCTTTTTACATAATTCAAAACATTCAGATATGTGTTTCAGCAAATCATAATTTATAGACTTATTCAGAATTGTCATTAACAAGACTTTTTATTTTATTCATCATGAATTAGTAAGTAATTAATGTAATACAAAAATTTCAATTATATGCCTATATATATATAATCAAAGGATTATTAATATGTAATATTATTGAAATTTTATAAATTAAAAACATCCTATCCAACACTAAATTTTGAAACAAAAACATCCACTTATTAAGAATGCAGCTCGTGCCAAATACAATAACCACCATAGCATAACATGATAAAAATACTGCCTCAAATGATCTAAAGAACAAACAAGCCTTCCTATTTAGATTTGTTATCTCATGAACAGGAGAGGGGGGAAAAAAAAAAAAGTATAGGGTAATTTTGGTTTTTAATATTTTCATAAATACACATTAATTATTATATCCTACACAAAATGCAATTTTTAAAGAAATTTAAATAGTTGATTCTGAAAATTAGTAATTATTTGAGAAAAAAATATTTTACCTGTACCAAGGGCACACTGAGTCATCAGGTATATGCTTAAGAAAAGCTCCAGTCAATCCAGAACATGGCATAAAAACTACATCTACTTTTGGATTGAAGCCACATTTTTTAAGATATGGAATGAGTTTTTCTTTACATTCATTATATCTAAGAGGGAAGAAAAATTTACTATATTTCTTCTTATATCAAATTATAACCACTATAGCCTATTCATTGAGAAGAGAAACTAAAAGAAAAAAAGGTAGCCATATTATCATCAAATCATACCATTTTTACACTTGTATCACTCTACTGGCAATTTTCTAAGTACATAAAAATTATTGTGTTTTCTTTAAGCAAAATTTTTCAACAGTATTAGAAGATACAGAATTCAATATTTCGATTCATAAAGAAAGATTATCATATATATACACACATATCTTAGATTAGATAAATATACACATTAGGTCCAGCGATAAATCAATATGCACATAGAAATATTGACGCAAGTCTAAAATTACATATCCGACCTAATAAAATATCCTGCATTATTATTATCTTGCAAATTTTATCTTTTTCTACTTATTAAATGACTCCAATTAGAGATATTATTTGGCAAGTTATTTTAATTAAGAATTTTCACATATTGGGTTGGCAACTAAGTGATGGAGGATTTTGTCAATAGATGATCTTCACGTTCTTTGTTTTGTCAAATTGCTCAAAGCACCTAATCTATATTGTTTTCTTGTTGTGTGGACTTCTGCTTTTTAATTTAGTAAAAAAAAAAAAAATTTAGTTCAGTTTCATTTTTATCTCAATTTAAAAAGTACATTTCAGACATATTTTATTGTATTATTTCTGAAAAGGCAAGAATGGATTGCAAGCACACAATTTATATGCCCTACAGAAAAATGAAGCCTTGAAAGAAAGGCAGTGTCAAATTGGTTCGCCAAATTTTGTTCTGGTAATTTTTCACTGAAAAATGCACAACAATCTGTCCGTCCAGTTGAAATTGAGGAGACCATATCAAGGCCATTATCGATTCAGATCATCATAGCAAAACACATGAGAATACAGAGAAGCTCAATGTATTGCATGCACATATTCAGAAAAGTTATATTTAAAGTTCAGTTAAAGTAATATTTTTAAGTAAAATTTTTGAATTTTCCTTCTTATTAAAAAAAAAAAAAAAAAGAATTAAAACAGCTTGGTTATGTCAAGAAACTTAATTTATTTAACCTTCGTCAGCTCAAGGAAATTAATTTGACGCAACGCATTAGCGATTCACTTCTGAAACGACCGATAATTGACGACAAAAAGTGAATAGTTTAATGTGCCCAAAAATAAGACCAATTTTTTTTTTTTTTTTTTCAAAAACTCTTTACTTATTCTTCCAAATTTATTTCATTGCTTCACAAAGACAAGCGTAACTCAAACACTAATGAATATTTTGACATCAAATTTCACATAGATGTTAAGGATAGTGCCAATGACCTTAAAAGAAAGAAAGAAAAAAATTCCATAACCCTCGGGAGTTTTAAATTGGTATTACTTTTTGGACACAGTAGTATAACAATGTTAATCGGAAAAGATAATGGGCGATGCAAGATGAACCAGCCCAGATGACAACAAAAGCAGAGATTCCCCCCAAAAAAAAAGATTAAGCTGACTGTACGGTGGGATTATAAAGGAATTATGCACTTTGAACTTTTATCAAGAAACCAAATTATTAAATCAAATGTGTACATTCAATAACTCGACAAACTGAGCAATACAATTCAAGACAAGCAGCCAGACTTGGTAAATTGTATGGGTGTTGTTTTCCAGCATGACAATGCAAAGCCCTCATATCTTTGGTTACTTGCCAAAAAATTATTGGAGCTAGGCTGGAATGTGCTGTCACATCCCCCCATACAGCCTTGATCTTGAGCCTTCAGATTATCATTTATTTCGTTTCATGCAGAACTATCTAAATGATAAAAATTTTAATGTTGCTGATGTAAAATCACGTTTAATTAATTTTATCATTATGATAATCACTGTTTCTGTTGATTTAAAAATGAGGAGTCTAAAAAAAAAAAATAATAAATCTTAATATGCTTCAAATATGAAACACTGGGAGGCCTTTTGCCTTTTCTAGAGAGACCAGATAAACGCACTAGAAGAATTAACAGTTGTGTTTGCTCAAACTTTGTTAAGTATATATGTGTAAAATTCAGCCAAGCTTCATCCATGTAATATATTTTAGGTCCTTCCTAGTTCAATGTTTTAATTTATCATAAATATTTACACAGAACTATTTTGTCCTTTTTAATCAGTAAACAGTTCTTTCTTCTTTTTATATTTGAAATATAATTATATTAGAAGTTGATAACAAAGTTGTTTGTTTAATACTTGCTAAACCATAATCGTTATTCACTACTTTAAGAACTTTGTATATAGTTGGCAATTTTGTGTTGAAAAATAATTCATGAACTTTTCTTCTAATAGCATTTATATTGAAGTAATCAACATTTTCAAGGACACCTTTGTCTTTTTTGATGAATGCAATGTACCTTCACATTAATACTCACAAATAATCTGGAAAACTGAAGCTTTATTTGCACCTGCAGTTTGTGCTGAATTTTCCCACTACATTTGTTATTGCAACTTCATTTTTGTAGATATTCAAAAACATTTCCTTCTTTATTTTGTGTAAAGATGATTATTTTTTTTAAAAGGACTGATATGGTTGTTTTCAACTTCAATTTTTTGTTGTTCTACAAAAGATATATCGACAAAAACAGCAAGCTTGAAGATGGAGGAGGGTGGAAGGGAAGTTCCTTGTTAGTCATTGAGTAAAATCAACTGTTACACGACTTTGTTTACTTTTGATCTCATTTCTTAATGAACAGACAATAGAGATTTTCTTTCAAGCTGCTTAAATCACAATATATTTTTAGAGAAATTTACATGTTATATCCACAAAACTTTTACTACAAGCTATGAGAAATTATATTTAAATAAACTTTTAGCTGTCACATAACAAATTTATAATAAAAAAATTATAGTAACCAGTAAAAGATATTGGTTGAATTAAGAAACATACTAAATGTACAAAAAAGGGCATTACCTTTCTTCTGACCACTCAACTGTTGGATCATCCATTTTATTCACAAGAATAACCAAATGTTTTACTCCAGCAGTTTTTGCCAACATTGCATGTTCTCGAGTTTGGCCACCCCTTTCAAATCCAGTTTCAAATTCACCTTTTCTTGCTGAAATAACCTGTAAAATAATTTTATTTTTTAAATGATTGGATCAATGAAATATTTCTCTAAAAGAAGTATTTAAAGTGTTTTATACAACAAAACAAATTAAGGTATTAAATAAGAAATATGATTTCTTTACTCACTAAAACTGCTAAATCTGCCTGGCATGCACCTCCAATCATATTTGGAACAAAACTTCTATGACCAGGGGCATCAAGTAAAGTGAAATGTTTATTTTCTGTTTCAAAGTAAGCCCTACCAACTTCAACTGTTTTACCTTTATCTCTTTCTTCCTAAAAAAAAATTCCATATAAAATTAAGTTAATTATTCAACTTATTGTGAAAGGTAAAATTCTGTAAAAATTATATAATTAATAACATTTCTTCAGCAACTCAGATTTATATGTAATTTCCAAATAGAACAATTTTAGTTCATTTAAATTATATTTATGTTTTAAACTTGATATTTTTATACAATATTTAACATGGTCTCAATGAAACAATTAGCATCTTACTGCAATGGAATTTTTGGCATAATAATATTAGTATAAAAATTTTTATTCAAATTAGCAAAATAAAAATTTTTATTCAAATTATTCCCTTTTAAAGAATAAAAGAGAAAATTTTTTTCATCCTAATTATAAATGAAACAAAAAAAACCCAAAAAAATCTGAATACTTTAAAAGTAACACAAACACATAAATAAAATTAAAAGTAAGAAATAACAATAAGTATAACATAAACATAAATATCAAATAGAAACCAAATTACAGTACTACTGAAATAATAGAGAGTCTTGCATAAAGTTTTTTTATTGTCCAATATTTTTCTTCCTAGCACACATTCTCATAGGAATAGCCCAGTAATGCAGTATTACAGATACGCATGCACAATGGTATAATGTTTCCTATGAGCATGCGCGCTAGGAAGAAAAAAATATCCGACAATAAAAAAAATGCAAAAAACTCTCTATTATCACAAGTCATGAAATTATAATTTCCTAAAAATATTTTCAATTTTGAGTATAAATTGAATCAAGGAATTTAAATACTGATAAATAATCGTCTTATTAAATTTATTTATTCATTCATTTACAATAAAAACCATAAGATGTCTTAAGTGCTTTGCAATAAAATGCGAAGATCTAATGAAAAACTAACAAAAAACAGCATACAAATAAAAAAATTACTTTACTACTGTCTCTAAAAAGTAAGAACAATTTTCAATTTAAAATTCCGGGCTTAAGGAATTTCAATTTCTTTTTGTCCACTGACACTGTCCTTGACATCTGTGTGAAATTTGATATCAAAATATTCATTAGTGTTTGAGTTACGCTTGGCTTTGTGAGACGCTAAAATCGTTTCCGGCGATTTTTAAAATGTCTGAATTAATTGAGCAGAGAACTTGCATTAAATTTTGTTTGCCGAAATGTAGAGAATGTTGCAGAAGGAATTTGGTGAGCATTCCTATATCGGAGAGAAATGTTTAGAATTGGTATAAACAGCTCAAATAAGGCAAAGAACACGTTGAAGACGAAGAGCCCCCTGGTCAACCATAAACCGACGAAGCTCACATTAAAAAATTGAAGATTTCATGCTTGCAAACCATCGATTTACAATTAGAGACCTTGCTGCTGATGTTGGAATTTCAAAAGGATCGGTCAATTCCATTTTAGACCTCAAACACGTCAAATCTCGATCGGCACCGAAAAACTGAATGCGGCAGCTCACACTGCATCGATTCTTCGTCACATCTTTGCTAAAAATGAAACCCGTATCGTTCCACCAGCACCATATTCACACCGTGCGACTTCTGGCTATTCCCTAAACTCAAAAGACCATCTTGGGGACACTGTTTTGAGTCGATTGAAGAGGTTCAATGCGAATCGCTGCACGCTACGAAGACCATTCCTGCTGTTTAGCATGCATTGAGGATTGTAAAAAAAAAAAAAAAAAAAAATTTGGAACAAATGCATTGTGCCCGGAGGGGATTACTTTGAAGTCGATAAAATAAATTTGGAAGAATAAATAAGAGTTTTTGAAAAATAAAATAATTGGTCTGACTTTTTGGGCACAGTAGTACATTAATTCTTAATTTATAATGCAAGAATAAAATTTAACTCGGATCATCTAGGACTAATGAAACTTGCTTACAATATTAAACAAGAATTACATAAATTGTCATTTGTTGTGTAAACAATGTTTATTTCAAATATTGAAACTTGATATGCCAAGTACAAATGCTTTCTAACACAAGTTACATAAAAGTTACAAAATACATATTTTCTTTTATATGAATATAAATAAAAATGATTAAAACTGCAATAAAAAATAAATGTAACATGAAAAATTACATATTAAACACTAAAAAATAAGCAAAACATTAATTTTAGAAATATTAAAAATTACTTGATTTGTATCTAGTGCCCAAGACAGATACCATGATTCTCTATTTTTTTCTTTTGCTTCACGTTCATATTTTTCTAAAGTACGTTTATCTACCATTCCAGTTAAATATCTAGGTGGAAAAAAAATGAAATAATTAATACTTCAAATATACGTAAACTAAACATAAAACATTAACATAAAGAATAAACACTTACAGCAATTGACCTCCAATTGTTGACTTGCCAGCATCTTAAATAATAAAATTAAAAAACATATTAAAAAATTTTAAATACCTTAAATCCAAACATATTATCAAATCAAATCCATCCCTCAACTTTACAGTATAGCTAAAAACCTGTTATTTTGAAAATAATTCTTTTGACAATAATGAAGCAGATTTCAGTATATTTTTTGACTAAAAAATTAGGAATAATTGAACTGATTAAGTTAACATTTTATGCTTTAAATTTTATTTAACACTTCCGTCCTACTAACATTAGAATTTTTTTTTCAGAAATATATATTTCATATTTCTTTATAAATAAGAATTTTTAATTTTTAATCTCAATAATAATAAAAATACTTAAAATTAAAAAAAAAAAAAGCTTTCAATTGCAAATACAAAATCTATTTATGTTCCTTATTACATCAAATTTTTAGATGTGTTTTTTTTTTTTTTTATATTTCAGAAAAAATAAAATCAAACAAAATAAAGTAACTGGTAATATACATTTTCTTTTATCTCTTAAAATATTGCAAGAGACTATTGCATTATATTAATCTGAGACATCTGTAATGTTCATCATACATCATATTTCCTTATAATTATAAAACGAAAAGAAAACTAACAAAATGGCACAGGAAAGTACACTTTTTATTAAATAAATTGAACTCAAAATTACCCAAAATTAACACTTCAAAATATGAATGCATTTCTTTCATACAACATGCGGTCTATTACTTGTAAAATTTCATTTTAAATCAACATTATTATAAAGGTTAACACAACTTAGGTAGAAATATAAACAAAACACTAGCTTCATGATTATAAGATATATTTTAAATGAAAACAATTTTGTTCAGTTTTCTGAAATCCTGCATAATATAATGCCTTCATAAAATATTAAAATATTCAATTTATGCTTACCAACATGTCCAATGAAAACTACATTAACATGTTCTTTTCTAACTCCTTCATCCTCTTCCATGAGTACCTTTTTTTTAGTTTTTGAAACTATTTCTACTTCCTCAACTTCAGCAATATCATCATCTTCATCTGCCAGGAGGTTATTTTCTATATCAACATTTTCCCAATCTGAAAAAAAAAAAAAATATATATATATATATATATTTAATTTCTTAAGTAAATTTTGATTTTAAATACACATTTTTTTTTTTTTGCTTAGTCTCACAATTGCTCATTAAGCATTATTCTTACGTACAGGTGGTCATCGACTTTCATACATATTGATTAATGGAAATGTACACTAATGTTGAATTTTTAGAAAATAGAAGGATACAAGAAAAAAAATTAAAATGGCATGCACTAAAAATTATGCTTTAAAATATTTGTTTATCAATATGTGCACATAATGAAGTTAGCAAGACATGTTTAAGTACTTTCAAGAGTTCAATAAGAAGTGTTTAAACTTATCAAGGAAATGAAAAACTCCACTCATGAAAACAGTACCCTTGACTTTATGGGTAAAAAAGCTAAGTATTTTACAAGCAAAATCATACAGCTGCAAAAGCAGTGATAACTTCTATGTGATTTTTTTTTTTTTTTTTTTTTTTTTATCTCAGTATCAAAGTCTAAACAGTACAGTAAGAGAACATCCATTCTAAAAGTACAAATCATTTTTAAGAAAAAAAAAAAGAAAATCAAAATCTTAAAAGAATTAAAGGTGTAAAATTTCCTCTCATTGGTTTTAAGTTTTTAACTTTGCCTTTTATGTCAGAATTGTTGGTAAGTTTAATCCTTTTTATTAACACAAATTATTTCTATCCTTTTTGTGTTTACATACATGTCCAACCTCATATGTTGAAAGCATAAGATTAATTGTGACGTTAAGCACAAGTGCATAATATAATGTTCATAAATTTTTGTTTTCTATTTGGGCTGGCTGTAGATGGCATGACTCAGATAAGTGATAGACGGATATAACCAAGTTAAAAATTGAAGTTATGATTTTGTAAGTTTCCTTTTTATATACAATAAATTGATTTTGTAAAATAAATGAAGTGATTCTTGTTCACTCAGCCCCACAGCACTCGGCTAATTTTTGAACACAGATGAACAAATGTTGATTAAAGTGCTAAACTGTGACTAGAAGGACAATTCAGTCAATGTAATTCTCACCTAAAGGCTATTTCCATGAGTTACAAAAATCTCAATTCATAGAACCCCAGTCAATTGCAAGCTCGAGTGGGCAGGAGATTGGCTGACATTCTAAGTGATACTTTAACATTCAATGGAAATCTATTTTAAGAGATCCATGAAGCTTTTGGAAAATTTCTTTTCTTTGCATATAATTCAGTAACATTTAATCCCTAGTTGCTTATTTTTATGTGCTTACCAGGAATTAAGCTACGATTGCTATTTCTCAAAATGGAAAAGAAATGAGAACTACTTTCATAAAAATGTGAATAAATAATCTTTAACAACTTATGTTCCAAACCTCACTCTCTCGATTGCTAATGAAGAAAAGACAAAATGTAATAGAGGACTGAAGAGAGATAAGGAGACATGAACAAAATAGAAAAAAACATTGTTAAATGTCCTGCCTGATACACCTTCAGAATTAGTGACTTTTAAAAAGATAAAATTTCTCAAATTTTTCAACTGCTTAATTCTTCTGTGGGTTATCGATGAATCCAAGTGAGCCTTATTTAAATTGATATTGTAGAAAAAGACTGGCAAGTTGAGTTCATATTCAACAATGGCATGCGTCAAGAATATCCTATAGTGCACTCTTTTATAGAATATGCTTGTTTTCAGTACTTTGAATCATAAAAAAACCAGACTTTTGAAATAAAATTAATTTAATCATGTAAATAACATCATAATGAATGAGATTGAAGGACCTGGTGAAAAAAATTGAATTTAATTACACATTTGAGAAATGGCTGACTTAAAAAGAAAATTCAAATTCAAAACCCAAATCTTTTGAAAAATAAGAATATATATTTAATATCGTATAATTACATCATAAATATATATTTTTCTTAGTCTACACTTTATTTACATTTCAACTACTTATAAAGTCATTTCAGAATAAATTTATAGTTTTATATTTTTTATCAGTACAGAAGAATTATGGGACAGGTTTGTATGTATTCAAGCACTTTAGGGATGCAATAGTTCTTATTATTGTATCTTTAAGATAATGCTTTCAGTTCCAATACAGTTTTTAAAACTTTGTTAAATAAAAATCAGCAATCGGATATAAGCTACAGTTTGGCACAAAAAAAAAAAATAATGCCATCAAATTTCAAGATCACCTAAACAGCTATTTTAATTCAACAAATTAGAAACAAAAGGAACATATTTTATATCAATGCATTAAATATGACGTATAAGGAGAAAAGTCGAATCTGGCCTTTGGATACAAAGCCCTTTCTTATTCTATGTTATTTGATATGAGTGACCTTAATAAAAAAATATCAATAATTAATTATCCACATACGTAAAATTACATAGTTTTTGTGTGTGCATGTTAACTTCCTTAGTATTATTATGTCAATATAGTATATTAGTGTCAAAAATTCTACACACCCCAAAATTTTTGGTGCTTTTTCAAAAAATACTTTTAGAAACAGTCAAGCTCAACTAGTTATCTGAGGATCTTTTATATTTCTTCTTAAAGAGCAATTGGATAAATTGAGATAAAGCAGCTAACACAAGCATAAATACCAAGGTCAGGTCAAGTCAAGAGTGATTTTACCGGATAACAATTGATTCAACTACATTTTTCTTTTTTTCTGAATTACAATAATGACTACATCATACATTTTATTTGTTGATAACCAAAAAGAAATATTTAAAATCCAAATTTATTCATACTTACCAGCAGGTGAATCATCATCCAATACATCTCCCCCTTCTTTATTGTCTACATCCATAGCAAGTGGAGGTGGATCTAACAGGATATGTTAAAAGTATTAATGAATACAAATTTAATTATTAAATAAAATCTTTTGTCTTTAAAATAAGTTTTAAAAATACAGATTAAAAAATATTCAATTTATATTAAATTTTAATGTAAAGTATTAAAAATAACATAGCCCACAATGTTTCCAAAAATAAAAAAATCATAAAATTATATATTAAATTAATTTTCCAGTTAACAAGCCACCACAGAAAAATTATAACAAACATTTTTTTCTCTGATATAGAATGATGAATTATAGAAAAAATGATCAATTTCAAAACACTATCATGAACAATGTAGGTCAATGATGAATTATTTTCCCTAAGCTTTAAAATTACACAACAGGTTAATTTTAGCTTTTAAAAACGAGAGAAAATATTTCTTAGTACCGTATAGTTAAAAAAAAAAAGTTATTAACTTAATTTGCAATATTCATTTGAAACTCATAATTTTATGTAAATAGTAGGTTACAATTCATTTATAACAAGATCAGACTTTAAAAAAAAAAAAAATTTTCTTTCATACAAACTGCCCTATTTCCAATTTATTAGATTTCAAATTTAACACAAATCACAGCATTAGTTTTGATGGATTGTACATAGCAAATAATTGTACTAAATCATTATAATGATATCAAACTTTGATAACATTCCTAATGCATAATTTCCTTTAAAGATAACAATACTACTATTTAATATGACAAAACATTTTTGAAATAACTTTTACGTCCAGTATTAAACCTTTTAACTAAAGTGGAATAGTAACAAGCCCATTTCTCAATAATTTGAAAGAATACAAAATGAGTAAACTTTTTAAAAGCAGGATTCAAACAGATTTTTGTTAATTTATGAAGTCATTGGTAATTTCAGTGAGTAAAATATTTGAATATTGTAAAATAACACTGTAAAAGGATGAACATTGGTATTTTTTTAAATTGGCAACAATAATTTATTAAAATTAAAGAAAGCATTGTTGATGTATGTCAATGTCCGCCGGCTTAAATGACTAAATAGAAACATCATAAATATTTTATAAACAATACATATTATAAAATGTCAATACCAGGTACAGGCTGTTTTTCATTTTCAGGACTGGGTTCACCATCTACAGGAGGTACAGCTTGAGCTGCTGCTAAAGTTGCAAAAGATGGAACGAATGGCGGTGCATCCACGTTCAGTCCCATAAAATGCTTTGATAAATTGTTGCTACTTTCATCAATATTATTTAAAGCCCCGTCAGAATGCTGCTCCCAAGAATCAGGAGTACTCTGATCTTCCGCTTTTTGGTCCATTTTCAAAGTTTATTTAACAATGATCAAAAACTATCACTCGAATATACTTCACAATAACGCAATCCAATGCATGCAATCCGCGTGGCCGTCGCAAGAAGAAAACTTCTTGTGATTTGGTCGCAGTGCGTTTAAAATAATATTTTTTTTCTTTTTTAACATAAATAAGAAAAACCTAGTGCGAACAAAAATTAAATATTATTTTAAAATTTTTTTTCTACATCTGAAATAAATATTTATTCTTAATTTTATTGAACGCAATTTTTATTTCTATATTGTAAAAAGTAATTACTAACGTTGAAATCAGAACCTTAACTGAGATCATTATCTTAAACAACTATTTACAACTTTACAACTGCCCATCATTAGTAAAATTTGTAATTTTGTATTATTAATAATTTGCGATTTACTTTTTACGAATTTTATGCTCTTTTTTTTAAGCTCAAAAAAACCTTCAAGATGGCACTTTTTTCTGCCAAGCAACTTCTTGATGAATTGATGGGCAGAGATCGGGATTTGGGTTTAGAAGAGAAAAAGAGTGATTTTACTTGGGACGCACCTGATGTAAGTTTTGCATTTCCCTTTAAAAATTAAACAATTTTTAAAATTATTATTTTTGAAATAGCTTTTTTACATACGTTTTTATAATACTTGAACTGTTTTTTTTTTTTAAATTTTTTTCTTTGGTTTGCATATTGTGAAGTAGTTCTGGTTTGAATAAATTGTGTATTCTATTTAATAATAATTCCTTTTTAATACCGAAAAATATTGCAATTTTATCAAATTTAAATTAAATAAAATAATTTTTGCTTATTAAACTTAATGGATGTTCAAATTGAATCATCCTTATTTCGAATTGAAAACCTAGTATTTAAAAATAGTTTCAGTAATCAAAATCTTTCCAAAAGAAATGAGTAGATTCACTTTATCTTGTAAAAAATGAGGAAAAATTACTTTTAAGTTCATTTTAATTATTCAGTATTATTTTAATTTATAGCTTTTGGAAAATTACGTTTTAAAATTTGCAATGATTGTTGTGTTCCAAAAATTTAATGTTACTCGTTCAGAAATATTATTTTTCAAAAACTTTGATTCTTTTCATCTGTGAAATAAGTTTAATTAAAATATTTATTAATATAAAATGTGATTAAAATTTATATTAAATTTAAACTTTTTTTAAACTGCATGTAAGATGGGTTTCATTAACAAATTTAAATTGCTCTTTTGCTGGATAGGGGAGCAGTTTAATGTTATTTTAGAAAATCTGACATATGGTGGAGGATACACTTTTCGTTAATAATTATGGATTCAAGTAAAAAATTGCCGATTGCCATGTTTGTAAAAAAAATTATATCATGCACATTTAATAAGATTGTTATATTTTCTTATGCATGGATTACAGATAATTGTAGTATCTCTGACATAGTTCCAAAATTTTCACTGATTTTTACTATTACTCCATAACTTATTTTATGTATTGTTAATAAATTAATCATACCTATTACATTTTATGAAATTTTTCCTTTTAATTACGGGTAAAATTTCCTTACTAGTTTATTCAAAATTTTTATATATGCATTTATGAATATATTTTTAAAATATAATAATAATTTTTTTAACAAGTGCATTTGTACAAATGGCTGAAAACTTATTAATTTTTATCTAACACAATATTTGCATTTCCTATTCTGATAGAACATTACTATTTAGATATACTGTAAAATTTTTATGAAAATTTACTTATATTTAGACATAAAACCACAATTTTTGTGACATAGCTTTAATTTTTTGTAAACCATTGTAATTTACAATAGTTTCCAAAATAGCTCCTATTTGTAATGATTTGTTTTTTATATTTCAATTCTAAATATTAATGAGTTTCAATTTAACTTTTATAGTTTTTTTTATTAAAACTGGCAATTTGCTTTCATATATATATTTTTAAATTCTCTTTAATATGATTAAATTATTATGTTGTGTTTGTACTTAGTAACAATTTATATTTTCAGATATGCAAGCATTTTCTAGTTAAATTTTGCCCTAATGATTTATTTGTGAACACAAAGGCTGATTTGGGTGTTTGTCCTAAAATACACGATGAAAGACTTAAAAATGCGTATGTTTTTCTTTCTTTTAATGTTATAAATTAAATATTTATTTAAGTAAATAAATAATTATTGATAATAAGCAGAAAGAACATATTTTTAAAAAACTTTTATTTGTTGTGTATTTTAATTATTATAACATAAAAATCTTATGAATCTGGTAATTTCTATATCTCTGAACACTGAATAAGCTGCATTAAACCTTAATTAATGTTTTCTCAAATTAGAACAAATTTAATATTGCTTTTTAATTATCACATGATTACATGTTAATAATGGTTATTATTGAGGATACTTTTTGGATCAAATTGTTATTAAATTCAAAGTGATTCAATTAAAATAACATTAAAAAAAAACAGGATAAAAATTTGAATATATGAAAAAAAGTTTAATGTATGTGCTTCTTCATTAATATTCGGCATTACAGAAAAAAATAGCTATCAGAGCAAAGGTGTTTTATGTGCTTGAGTTTGATAAGTGTTTTTTGTAACAAAGCAAAGTTTTATATGGACTACAGTCAAGATTCTCCAGATACAAAGACCATATGTAGATGCTATGTATAGTATAGAAAATAGATTGCATCTGCTACAGGAAAAGTTCTGAGAGATGAAGTGTTTGAGGAATAAAGGGTGTCAGGATTCTCCTGAGTTTTGTATGCAATCCATGCAAATTAATCTATTGTACTAGCAAGGAGTTGAATGGCACAAACAACTGTGTACATGTTCTTCATTTCAACAGAATTTAGAATTGGAATTTACAGATGCTGGTGATTAGATACAATTAAACATTTTACTTACACTTAGATCATGATGGAAACAATAGAGAATGAAACATTTGAGTTTTTGATGATGAAGTTATTTTCATCTTAACAGAAAAGTCAACTGGCATAACAATCACATATGGGTAGTAAGAAATCTTATGTTTTATTGAATGTGAGCATAAACCATCTTAAGTCGTTTTTGTACAATTTCGAAAACAAAGTTGTATGATTCTTTATTTCTATGCTTAAGCAACAGTTATTTGGATGTGTTTTAAATATAGTTTGTTGCAACTATATAAAGATAAGGGGGAATGTGTATGAATATGAGCATTTTCCATCAATTGATCAAACTTTTAATGATTTTTTTTTTTAAATTTCTAAACAGTTTAAGTTCTATTTTTAATTTTTCTACCACAAAATTCTGGTATTTATTTCTTTTCAGTCGTCTAGTGTCTAATTCACACTTAACTTTTCATAAATTCTTTTCTTTTTGCTTATAGTTGTTATGTAGAAGTTGGGCTCAAACTTTTTGGATATGTTAATACTTGAATTTTAGTATTCATCCATTGATTAAATCCAGAAAAGGCATCACAACCAATGAAGGAAACATTATATAATATGTAAACTATATTTATCATGTATACTATATTTATCACCAAAAGGTTCGGGATTACTATAGAAAACTGGAAAACTCGTGTTTAAAATCTGCATCCCTTTATAATTCTTGAATGTGTTATGGTAAATAATTGCCATTATTCATTCCAATCAAGTATTGTTATAAATTCCATTTTTTTTCAATACCTAAATCTGAAAAAAAAAAAAAAAAAAAAAATACTTTTGGAACTTCAAGTAATCTTTCAGAATTCTATCTTTGGTAAGGGTTTCAATTATAAAAACACATATAGCGGTAACATTTCTAAAGGACCCATTTTCTACCCTTTATTTATCTAATTTTCTTAACAATTTTATATTGTAACAAATGTGTTACAATTATTTTCTTGATATGCTTATTTCATTTGATTTTTTAAAAATATTTGATAAATTGTCAAATTTTAAGTCATCATTTACTGTGAAAATAAGCAGTAAAATCAAGCTTCAATTCAATTTAAACTTCTACAATAATGTATGTAAACATACTCTTGAGTGTCATGGTACTTATGCATGCAGCAGTAAGGTTTAATAATCAAAGTTCAAATCTTGGCAAATAGCTTGAAAATAAACTACCCTTTATGGTTCAGTATTAAAATGAAATAAGTGGTTTTGATAACTTCACAAAACATATTAAACAGTATTAAAGTCTCGTTACAAGTATTTCTTTATGGATTTATACGAGCAATAATATTTTAATTATTGCAGCTCCTATGCAGAAAGGGCCAAGTGTCTAGTGCTTGGTGCCACAGGTTTCAGGTTTAACATAGATATTTATAGTGGTTCAGAATCCACTTTAAACTGTAGGTCCCAGTCTGTTTAGCCCTTGTATGCATAAGATGACCATAGAGCAACTAAACCAAACCTATGCAGAACACTAATATAACTACTGTATTTTAAACTATCAGTTGTAAAAGAATCAAACTTAAAAAATTTTCCCCTCTTGGTATGCTACCAATGTATTAATTACCAATGGAAGATGGATTTCTTCTTCTACACTTCCTTCATGTTCATATCTTATACAAATTAACAAATACAAAATTAGAAATATCACTTATTGTTCAATTAGCAACTTTTGTTATTGTCCAATTTTATTTTAAATTCCATTATATTTTTTTTTTTTCCTTTTATGAATTATTTTAACATTATTAATAAAGCAAGTAATGCAAGGTCTTTTATTTTCTTGAAGTTTAATAAGTTATATAACATCTAAAGAATAGTAAAACATTTTTGCAATAAAATGTTATAATTCAGGACATGAAATAATCTTAGCTATCTTAAGTGGAAGCATCAGCAAGATGCTTAGATCAAACACTGAGGATGTAGTGACAAATTGGAGTTTAGGAAGGTGTTCTTTCATTGCCACTGACTCAAACATATAGTATATATACTGCTCTGCTAGTCTGGATTTTACATAAATTGTTTTATCTTTTCACCTGCATGGATTAGTTTTTCTAAAATTTCTGCAATCCCCAAATTTAGTTATATGGCCTTTGCTGCAAGAAACTCTAGTTTAAAAATACTTTCACTATAGATGATACCATTTACTCAAAAAAAAAAATTTATAGGAGGTTCTTTGCCATTTTAGTAATTGTCAAATTTTATTGAGGAAGTACTAAGATTACTTTCTAAATAATTATTGCAGATCTTAAAGGAAAATAAAACTATCATTGCTTCACAAGAAAATTACGTCTATGTGTTTCAATTTTTTTCTGCTTTCCTTTTGAGAAAAATTGTTTACTTTGCTTCTGTGAATTCCTACATCAGAAAGTTTGACCATCTCTATTTACTAATGCTAATGTTACATAAGGGTTTAAATTAACTTAGATCTCAAAATCCTTAGTTCATTACCTTTAAATACTTTTCGTATTTTATTTCTTTGCCTGCTTGTTTGACCTTGAGCATTGTCTTGTTGTATAAATTATAATTGAAAAATTCAACAGAAATTAGTATCATCATAAACATATATTTTGTAGTACTTGCATGAATGTACTTTTAATAAAATTTTTAACTTAATAATAAAATTATAAGTTGCATTTTTTTCGTACAGATATGAAAAAAAAAGTTCACGCCATCAAAAAATGGGATATGAAGAGGATTTTTTACGTTTTTGCCAAAGTATGCTGTCGGATGTTGAAAAACGCATAAGACGAGCTAGAGCTAGATTAGCTCTCAGTACTAAAGAAGCAAATGTAATTTTTTATTTAATCTTGCTATGAAACACAATAGTATATATGTAATAAATTAGTAATTTATTTAATTTTTTTGTAGGTATCACAACCATCTCAGGTTAAAAATAACGATGAACAGATTAATGTTTTAACAGAAAGAATAAATGGACTTCTGGTTCAGGTATAGAACAATCTTATTTGTATTTTGTTATCATTTTTTTATATTTAGGTTTTTTTTCAGTGTTCCATAATTTATAAGCAGTGATAATACTGATATTAGTATGTGTAGTAAATTTTCTTTTCATTAAAAAATGCTGTTTTATTTCAATTTACAGTTGATAATAATTTTTTACTAAATTATACAAATCTTATTTTCCTCTGTATGTGTGTGTGTGTGTGACAAATTGAAGTCAAAGAGAGCTAATCTAATCAGAAATATATATAACTTTATTGTGTGTACCTACAGTCAGTCAAAAAAGTCATTATATATCCTATTTAACAATAAAAACTGAAATGCTGTAATATTTTTCTTATTGAAATACAAATTACATTCATCTATATGTAACAAAAACACTTCAAATTTGTAAACAAAAAAAAAAAAAAAATTCCATTTAATAAAAATCATATGACAGGAAAACTTATATATACTTCAAGGAAAATGGAAAAATTAACATAGCCTGTTGCAATTGAAAATAATTTAATGTGTAATTTGGCCTTGTGAATCAATGATAACTCGTAATCTCCTAGGCATTGATAAGACTGTTAACTTTAACATTTGGTATTTCTTCAATTTATTAATTAATTTTATCCTTTTAATTATAAAGTACTGTAAAATAAAATTTTCCACATTTTTTGTCATTTAATTATTTTAATAAATGTCCAATATTTTAAAAACATAGTTTGGCAACTATGTGTGTGATGTTTTAAGTTAATTAAAAAGTGTGTACAAATTAATTTCAATATGAAAATTTAAGATCAGAAAGCATCATTACATGTGTTCATTTATTATCCAGGTTCTTTTTATTCTTTGATGTACACACACTTATGAATATATATATATATACACACACACACACACACACACACACACACACACACATATATATGTGTGTATGAAAAAAAATGTTTTTTTTTTTTTTTTTTTTATCAGACTAACATTAAAATGTGCAACAAATACTACTTTCACAGTTTTCTCACACATTCTAAAAAAATGCTTCGTCCATTTTTTTTTTTTCTCTTGCATTTTTACTTTCTTTGTGATTTTAATCCTAATACATATAAAATTAACTTCTATCTGTATCTGCATTACTGTGGATAAGTTAGAAAGGGATTTTCTGTAATTGAAAGGTATCTAATATTTTATTTTAGCCTAGTGATTTTGGAATGTCAAATAAATATATTTTCTTAGCGGTGCTCATTTTTAAATTATCAATGTTTTAATTGTGATTTCCAGTTAGATAATATTATAAATAATATACATTCCTTCGATTACTTAATAATAATAGTTTAATTATTTAGTTTAGAGATGTTTTCAAAGTTAATATATATATATATATATATACACACTGAAGTGACAAAAGTCATGGGATAACTCTTAATATCATGCCGGCCCTCCTTTCGCCCGGCAAAGTGCAGCAACTCGATGTGGCATGGACTCAACAAGTCGTTGGAAGTCTTCTGCAGGAATATTGAGCCATGCTGTCTCAATAGACGTCCATAATTGTGAAAGCGTTGATGGTGCAGGATTTTGGGCACGAACAGACCTCTCGATGATGTCCCATAAATGCTCGATGGGATTCATGTCGGGCGATCTAGGTGGCCAGATCATTCGTTGGAATTGTCCAAAATGTTCTTCAAACCAATCGCGAACAGTTGTGGCCCGGTGACATGGCGCATCGTCATCCATAAAAATCCCATCGTTGTTTGGGTACATGAAGTCCATGAATGGCTGCAAGTGATCTCCAAGTAGCTGAACATAAGCATTTCCAGTCAATGTTCGGTCCAGTCGCACCAGAGGACCAAGTCCATGTCATGAAAAACAGCCCACACCATTACGGAGCCACCACCAGCTTGAATAGTGCCTTGCTGACAGTTTGGGTCCATGGCTTCGTGGGGTCTGCACCACACTCGAACCGTACCATCAGTTCTTACCAACTGAAATCGTGACTCATCGGATCAGGCCACGGTTTTCCATTCATCTAGGGACCAACCGATATGCTCACGTGCCCACGAGAGTCACTGCAAGCGATGTCGTTCTGTCAGTAAAGGCACTCGAGTCGGTCTTCTGTTGGAATAGCCCAAGAAAGCCAAATTTCTCCGCACAGTTCTAACAGACAAGTCCCTTGTACGTCCCACATTGATTTCTGCGGTTATTTGACGCAGTGTTGCTTGTCTGTTAGAATTTACGACTCTTTGCAGACGTCGCCGGTCTCGGTCGTTAAGTGCAGGCGGTCGACCACTGCGCTGTCCATGGTGGGATGTTATGCCTGAAATTTCATACTCTCGGCACACTCTTGACACAGTGGATCTGGGAATGTTGAATTCCCTAACGATTTCCGAAATGGCATGACCCATGTGTCTAGATCCAACTAACATTCCGCGTTCAAAGTCTGTTAATTCCCGTCGTTCGGTCATCATCACGTCAAAACCTCTTCACATGAATAACTTGAATAGAAATGAAAGCACTGCGCATTTATACCTGTTCTACGCGATGCTACTGCCATCTGAAAATTTGCATATTGCTATCCCATGACTTTTGTCACTTCAGTGTATATATATATATATATATACGTGCTTCTCTTTAAAAATAAAGTTAAAAGAAAATCAATAAATGATTTAATAATATTTTGTATGTATGTTGTGTGCATGTAAATATTTGATTTCATTCACTCTTAAAATCTTATAATAATGTATTATTTTTATGGTATGTATATTGTTTATTAGGTTGAAAATTTAGGTTGCGAAGGTAAAGTGGAAGAAGCCCAAGGTATTATGAAATTATGTGAACAACTTAAAGAAGAACGGGAAGGTCTTCGCAAAGCTTCTGAAACTAATCACTGGTATCAGGTATGTACCTTTTTTAAATATCTTTATTTGCAAAATAAGTTGTGTTCATACAATACTTCAATCAACAATTATTAACTAAAAATATTTTAGAGAACTTGGAAGGTTATGTCAAAAATAAAATTAATCCAGTTCAATGAGTGTGGGATTATTGCAAAATCAAATAACTTATACCTGATTATCATTTAAAAATTATTAAAGATTAATCTTTTTTAAAAAGATTTGATATTTCTGAATCCATGACCAGCAAGATGTCCATTGTATTGTCTGAATTTTACTTTCATCCTCAGCATTTTATTGATTCAACCATTGTTAGGATTTTTTGTTTTAATTATTAATAAGTATATTACCCTATAGTTTATTGTAATATATCCTACAATTAAAAAAATCAAACTTCAAGGAAATATATTTTTTAATTGCATAAAATGTAAATAAACTTTAAAAAAAAAAAAAAAAAATTAAAATTGTAAAATTTGAATTTTATTTGTGTCTTTTTTTTTTATATACCTTGTAACTTTTTGTATATTATATACAAAATTCATTGTACATTATGTATTCAAGAAATATGATTTTGAATTAGACTGCTGAAATTGCTGCTGCTCAGGAGAAACAAATGGAAGTATGTGAAGTTTGTGGTGCCTTCCTAATTGTTGGTGATGCCCAGCAACGTGTAGATGATCATTTAATGGGAAAACAACATGTAGGCTATGCCAAATTGAAAGAAGCTGTAGAAGAAATACTGGTGAGAATTTTAATTTCTCTTCAGACTTACTGTTCATTGATATGGAATGTTTCTCAATTTGAGTTAAAATGTTTTGCATGTTCTTGAAAACATATTTTGAAAATAAATAACATGCCCAACAGTACAAACTCTTTTATGTTGATGATTGTAACAAAAAAAAAAAAAAAAAAAAAATTTGTATATAATTACAAAGTAAAATAGACTTGATTTGCATGCTATTTCACAGAAGTGCGACATTGTCTATTAAACTTATTATTATATAAGAAGTTTCTTATATTTCATTGATAGTGCATATCTTTATAGTTGCTCATTAGCTTTTTAAATTTACCTATTAGTTTCTATAACAAATAACTACACAGTTTGATTTAGTGTTTGATGCTCTAAGCCATCTTCATATTTGGTATGTAATACTTAATTTCTAAAATGGACATATCTAATTTAATATTAATATATATATATTAACATTAATTTCATTAATAGTGAGAATATTTAATTTTAAATTTTGTTTCATAAATAGAAAAAAAGACACCAAAACATTCAGTTATATAACATACTGTCAAACATATTTCTGTTATTTATATGGGAATAATTATTGTTCTTTTGGTTGTAATTGGGCTTCTTCTAAATTTTAGATTTGTTAGCATCAAGAATATTACCATATATTGTAGGACAATCAGATGTTTTTATTTAACGAAAAAATATGAAATTACTAATATGCATAAGCCATAGCTATGTTTTTCCACTTGCTTGTAGCTATTAATTCTGATAATAATAATAAATAATTTTGATAAAAATTATTTGCTCTAAAATTTAATTTACTTTGTAATTATAAAGATATGCTTCGTTATCTGTGTACATTTCTATTTTAGAAAAGTTGGGTGTTTTTAAAAGAATTATTTATGTTACAGAGCCACAGAGAAAAAGAAAGATCAGATAGGGAAAAACAGAGGGATATTGAAAGAGAAGAACGGCGTCGTACATCAAAAGATGAGGATCGTAAAAGAGAAGAAAGACGAAAGCGTTCAGATGATGAACGCCGACGTGAATCTGAAAAACGTAGAGATCGAGCTAGGCGACGAAGCCACAGCAGAGAACGTACCCATGGCAGTAGACACTCCCACCGAAGTAGAAGTAAAGACAGAAATTCTCATAGTAAGAGTAAAGATAAAGAGAGGTGAGGAAATAAAATATTCTATTTAAAAATATTTTTTATAAAATAGCTATCTAAATTAAGTTTTATTTCAAAAATCTTAGTTAGATTTATTTTAATCTTAATTTGTTGAGTAATTTTTTTTATCAGCTGAAGATCTAATTATATATATAAGAGGCAGCTTTATTAACTGGATTGTCATTTGTCAGGTGTGCTTTTATTATTTTTTGTTTGTTTGTTTGTTTCAAGTTGAATTTGAAAAGTACAAGAACATTTGAAGAAATTAAATTTGTATTAACAAAAATAAAATTTTATAGATCAAGCAAGCGAACTGGAAGCTCAGAGCGAAAAAAAAATCGCTCACGTTCTCGAGATAGTGGACATCATTCAAGGAGATCAAGATCACGCTCTAGTGAGCATCGAAGAGATAAAGATAGAAAAGATAAACGGGAAAAAGATAAAAATAAAGGACATAAAAAAAAGCGTTTCGTAAGTTCACTTTTCTTATATATGTAAATACGTAATTTAAAAATTATTTTTTCTATTCTTGCAAAAAAAAAAAAAAAAAAAGCTGTTTAACTATTAGGATTAGAAATGTATTAATTTAGGCATATTTAAAATTCATGGTCAATCGATATGTTAATATAATTTCATGCATTTTATGTTCAAATATAATTTTTTTCCTTGAAATAATTTTACCAAAGTTCTAAACTAATGTATTAGGCAATAGGAAAAGAAATTCTTGTAACCTTCACATTGTTTACAAAATTTGATTATTATTTCTGGTGTAGAATTAGCTTTTTTTTTTCTGTTAGTCAGGTAAAAACTTCAAGTAACTCATTTTGTAAAAAATATATATATTTTTTTTCATAATTTTAAAAAAATATTAATTGAAGAAACAAACATGTGCTTTATTTAACCATATTTAGTAATTTATAACTTGTACCCGACTGACAGAAAAGTAATTTCATATTTTGAATTTTTAGATGAAAATGGTGAATCTTCTGAACTAATCTCAAGATCTGAAGATCGGGGTAAAGGGCGTCATTCCTCAGGTGATTGACCTCTGATCTAATGTCCATCTTTAGAGGTAAGTAAAATTTGTTCATCATTTGATGACCCCTTAGTGAAGCTGATTTCCTTCATCCTTTCTGTTATGCTTAGGTGTGTGAGAAGAATGGATTCAAAGCAAGAAATTGAATTCAGCTCCTTCATGTTCACTTTTCAGGTATTTGCGTCCTTTAAACGCGAGAAAGGGAAAAAACTTATAAATCAAAATTAAATCAATAAATAGCCATTTATTCATGGATTTTTTTAAAATAGAAATAGCAATTAGCATTTCTTTCAGATTTTTAATGTATTAATAGATATTAGATTATATTGTATTAATGAAATTAAAAAGATACTGCAGGTTATTTTAAAAGTCACACAATCACCACTATTTTTTCAGAAACTCATTTTTTTTTTTTTTTTTTTTTAGATAATGAATTGGCAGAAATTGTTACATATTTTATTATATAATTTATCCCCCTTCCTTTTCTATACATTGTGAAGTGTTAAATGCAGACATGCCAACTGTATCGAACTGTCCAGAAAATAATAAAATTTTCATTATTCCATGAAACCTTTGCATTGCTTTATAATATAACAATTTTATTTTTATAAAAATATTTGTATTTAGCTAAGAGTGGAGACAAAAAGTATTAGTTTTTTATTTTAAAGTAGAAATGTTGATACCCTTTCTTATAATCGGTCTTTGATTAAAACCACCCCCTTAAAGTATCTTTTTTTTAGGGGTGTGTCCAATGTATTTCACATAAATTAAGCATATACAATCAGTGTGATATTCTATTATCGCTAGTATATTGCAGCATTTACTCCAAGAATAACAGTGCATGTATGAATTTTCAACTCATCTATTCAGATGTATAAATAGTAGCTTCCTTTTCTATCATTGCTCTTTGGAGTCATGATCATACATTTCAGATTTCATGACATTTGAACTGAATGTTTATTAACTGTCATGGCTAAATGAAAGTATCAACGCTATAAAGGAGAATATAGTATTTTATGGCAGCTCTTAAGAAAGCAAGTTTCAAATAATTAATTATATCCATTATTCTGTTTGTAATATCTAATGTATCAACATTAACATCACGTGTGGTAAAAAAAACAATTTCCAATGTTACGAAAAAGCTCTTGTATCACATTAAAATATTTATTCATTGTATATTAATCCCAATGATATATAATTAGAGTTAAAGCACTATTTAATACTTTTTAAAGGCAAGTTTACACCAACTACAAAAATCTTGCATCATAGGAAGTTGAATAATTGGAAGCCTGATCTGCTCATTCAAGTTTCCAATTCCATTTTTTAATTGGCAATTTTATGCAAGTCTTTAGTATCCAATAGAAACTTGCCTGTCTATTGTGTGCAACATATGTTTTCAAGGAATTATTTATGCTTTTAGATATTACATCAAAATTTTTTTCACACTAGGATAGATTATAGCAATTATCTAAATCGTAGACAAAAAGAATTACAGAAATATTAAAATGTTCAAAATTTAAGCTAAGCACTGGCATAAGCAATTTTGATAAAAATGAAAAAATTTTTTCCTGTTTTAGTCAGCTACTAGATTGTCTCTTTGGGAAAGAAAATAAAATACTATGATGATGTTCTCACTTCTGAATTTAGTGGGAAGGCCTCATATGAAAACATTTACGAATTATTCAATGTAGAATTTAAAAAATTTGACATAGCAAATTGTATGGAATTTTATTCTGATAATGTTTTTGTGAGAACTGGAAAATTTTATGGTGTAATACAATTCCTGAAAGGAAAATCCTCATTGGTTGCATGTCAAATATAATCCTCGTTGGTTACATGTCATATAACCAAGAGTTGAGTTGGCACATGAAGGATTTTTTGTGGATATTATTTAAAGTAAAAGCCACAAGAATTATGCAAAGTCCATAATATACTAAAGTGTGATACTCAATATAGAGAGTTAATCATATCTTGGAATAATGGGAGCCTTTAAAGATGTTTCTATTAGGAGAAAGAGTGGCAGACTGAAACTTTGTTATGTATATGGGAAATCCTGTGACACATACATATTTATTTTTTTGCAAAGTGCTCAATTCCCTTCTCACAAAAGCTAATACTTTATACAGACTAAAGCCCCTCTAATTTATAAATTACAAAGTCAATTTATTTCTATATATGCAGACTGATTGTCACTGTCAATCAAATTTATATCTGTTCACAGTTCTACTGATATTTAATATAAATTTGTACAAACTACAAAAAGCAAAAGAATGATTTAATAGATTATAAAACTAGCAATATTTAATGAATACAATTTTCTTAAATTCTGAAAAGAAAAATTTTCATTTATATTCTACATTTTTTTAAAGAAAAAAAGTGTGCTTTTATACATATAAAAAATTCTCTTAAACATACTAAAGTTAAAGATATTAGAATAAAAGCTAAAACAAGGCTTAACTTTATAAAATATCTTTTTAGTGACATTTTTATCAAAGATGTCATAGATGCAACATAATCTGAATTTGCAATGTACTAGATCGATAAATTAAATAAGGAAATTACTGAACTGATAAAGCAGACAAGCATGGTATAAAATTAACTCTAGTATTAATATTAAAATCTTTTCCCATACAACAATATAGCATGTGAACTAAGTGTACAACACTGTATGGGAAAAAACAAAATTAGTTTAATGCTAATTCAGGTATAGAAACTTAAAAATTATAAGTAATAAAAAAAATGTTAAATCTTGATTTGTATTGCTATAAGCAAATTTTTTCTCTGGAAGATCGTGTAAAAATCAAACATTTATAGATTTGCTATATTTTATACTGCCATGATTTGTGAGATTTAATTTTCTACCTAAATCAGGTAAACAGCTAATTTCTATTATTAGTTAACATTTATAGTGTTATCCCAGTTTACAAAATTAAATTTTGTAATTATGATATAATTGTGTTAAAAGTGTATATTCGAAACATTAACAACTAAATGTCTAATAGTCTTGAAATAGACATTTCATATAAAAAAAAAAAAAAAAAAAAAAATTTTTTTTCAGTTCTGCTTCAGAAAAATAACTACTTTAAATTCACCCTACTGCTCTTGATAGACTCACCTATCTGAATGTTGGCATGTCTGCAAATGAAAATGTATATTAACAATATATAAAATAAATATTAGCATTAAGTTTTATTTTTATGAAGGAGAATAAGAATATAAATTTTTCTGAAATTCTTATCTCAGTACATTTATGAAGTCAGCATTAGTCATTGATTTAATAATTGTGTTACATCATAATTTTATGTATTTTTTAGTCATGGTAAAGGTAAAAGAAATTTAATATAAAAGTTTTCCGATAAATAGTAAATGACAAGTTTTTTTTACCTCCTCCTTTTCGTCAAAATATGTTAAGTTTATTATTATATGCAATTTTTTTTAAAAATCCCTACTAGTGAAAACAGGAATATTTTGAAATAGACAATATATGAATTTATTTCATATTAACCTGCAGTTATCTTAAAAAATGGGTTAAAGATTTTTTTTTAATGGTGTTCCAAAGGAATAGGTTTTATTCTCAAATTTGCTTTATATTGCATGTGTAATCTTTTTTTACTGCGTCGCTTTTTAAAATCATCAGAACTTAACGATTCTAAAATTACTCTTCTATAGTATCTAATTTTAAATGTGCTTTTCCCTTGGACACCATTTAAACTTCAATACCTTATCTTGAATGGGGCACATTAACACCACATTTTACTGAAATTCCCCTAACACTTGTAGTTCGTCAGTTTAACAGGTGTATTTCTGTCTAATGGTGCAACCTGCCACCGGAACATCCATTGGTTATACTGTCTACTCTACTTGTTTCAATATCTGGAGCCTTAAATTACAGGTGATTTCTTTTTTTACCAATTGTGGCGAATGGAGAAATGTTTGCTTTAATCTCTTCTGTTCCCAAGATTTCTGTTCATAGTTCACTTTAATTTTGGAGTCTACAAAAAAGGGATGGGATATAATATTTTTCATTTCATCTGTGAAAACAAGTTATGGAAATTGTGTTAGAAAATATGTGTGAAGTATGTATGTATCTGCAAATATTTTGAATTTAGCTGTGAAGAATAGAAACTGCATTTTTGTTTTCCTTGCATTAAATTAGACTTTGTATTATAAAAAAATATATGGTTATAACAAATTCTGTGGACAAAATTGTTAATCTATATAGTAATATTTTTTGAGGTTTTTTTTTTTCATCATAATTCTATAATTAATTTATATCAGGATCTTGAATCAAGTTTACTTATTTTTAAACTTTCAATAATTATATAAATGAAAGTCATGTGAATTGATTTTACAGTTCCTTAATCAACGTACTACAATGAAATATTTTTTGCAATACTTAGTACAAGATAGAAACATCAAATATTTATTAATTGTAGATTTCTTTTTAATTAAATGAAACTCATTTGTGTATGCATATATATTTATTTATTTTGGGAACAGTATTTTGAAAATTTCCTGAATTCAAGTTTAAATTCTTTTGGTAGAAATTAGATATAGAATATTGTATATTTCTGTATAAGCTGAGAATTTTTTCTAAAAGTAAACTATGGGTTTTGACACTAAATATAGATCCACTCATTGTAAAGAAAATGTAGGTGCTTTTCCATTAGCCAGGTGCAAGCGATCTATCACTAAATATAGCATGTTTTTATTTTTTATGAAAAAAAGTTGTTTCTTCTTTTAAATGAGCAAGTGGTTTTATATTGCTAGTTTGTTGCTTTGCTGGATGCACATTGCGACAACAAAGTATCAAAATGTTTACCATAAATAATTAACACATAAAAATAACAATGTAAAAGGAAAATTACTTTAATCTGAATGGATTTAATCTTTTTGGATGTTTTGAATGATGCAAAAATAATATATATATATCAGTCCCTCTCAGGATCAGTTTTATATATCACCAATTTTCAATGCTTTTCATACTAGAATTTATGTCCTGTATATATGTTTTTTTAATTGCAGCTTATGTTCAGAAATATACAATATTTATAGATTGTTAATAGCATCAAATATCTGAAGTGAATATTCATATCACAATATATTTCTTAATTAGATTAGCACTATTTTTCATGCTTTTATACTTTACTTGAACATAAATTAAGAGACCTACATGTTTTGAGAAATAACACATAAATTTATCTGTTACATAACACATAAATCAGCAAAATGACCTTATGTTTCACTTGGAAGGTGTTAAGGTCTAAATAAGGTTATTTTTCTCTATTAGTGAAGTTACATATCTTAATGTAGGATTGATTAGCTGCCAGATGCTATTTGTCGGAGCTTGGCAAGTAACTGAAGTACTTAAGAAGATATCCTGATGGCGTCTATTTATAGAGGTGGGCTCAAATGACACATTTTGTGTATCTCCGCCTCCCCTTATCTTAATTCAATTTCTGGTTTGCCTTGTTTTTGCATTATATTGTTCAAAATATGGGAAATTTGTTTTGTTTATAGAAATGTTATAACATTCATTATTTTAAATTAAATATGGTGAAAAATTCCAGTCCCTTCTACTCAAAAAAAATTCCTTTATCTAAATATTAAAATGCTTTTCAGCCCATCTAACACATTATATATATTAATCAAACATTGGATAATTCTATCTTGCTTCATACATTATAATAATAATATAAATACATGACAGAAAGAATTCAGTTCATGCATGATAGAATTTAAATATTTTCAATCAATTATGGATATTACTTTTTTTGGCAAACCAGAAAATAAAAGTTTTTATACACTTTTAATTGGCTTAGGATGGGTAATTTGAATTATAAAAAATCTATTTTACATAATTAAGATTCCATCTCTCATAAAATTATTATTAAAATATGTATTTTGTTTATTTGCAGCATTCTGTGTTTTATTGGAGAAGAAATGGACCATTCTGGCAGGTGAAGTGTTCCATCTACTAATGTGAAAATTAAAATGCTTGTAGTTGTAGTATTTAACATATAATTATGTTATGTTTATGGTGTCATTACTTAGTTCATTATGTAAAAATTGCATTATATATATATATTCCATTTTGTTTTCAATAAAACATTCTATGTATTGGACATTTTATTTCTCGCCAATGAATTAAAATTGGTTGTTTTTATTATATTATAAGACAATGTAAATTAATTGCTAGAATAAAGCAGTGTTTAAATGAGTCAAATCACATTCCAAGGGAAAAAAGAAAAGTCTCTAGCTGGAGTGATGTCAAGACGCATGATTTTCCATTAGGGGGTCTTTCAAACCTGTTTTAGCGAGTTCTAGAATAGGACTCATTTTCGTTCGTTACTCATTACAAAACATTTTTACGCTATATAAATGTCGCTCCATATATATCTATATTACAATGTGAAACTACCAGTATAATTTAATGTATAACATTTGTACATTCACATTTTACTTCTTCATTAGAATAGTCCTATTTATTAAGCATTTGCATCTGAAAGAGAAAAAAAAACATTATATAAATTTTTAAATAAAGACTCAAATGATTATTGCATTTAAGTATAAGGTTCCATGATATTTCCTGCCATGTCAACACACTTAGGTTCTCGAACTACTAAAAATTACTATATATATATATATATCATGTTCCTATTCCTCTTCAATTTATGCCATTAAACAAAAAGCACCACTGCATATCTAATGGTTTTTGTAGCATGTATATTGTAGCTGACCTTGGATTAATCAGGTATACTACTGTGCCCAAAAAGTAAGACCAATTTCTTTTTTTTTTTTTACAAAAACTTTGGAAGAATAAATTAAATTTATTTTGTCGCCTTCAATGTGCATTGTGTCCAGAGGGGATCTCTGGACACAATACTTGTGCCAACTTTTTTCCAAGCCTCAATGCATGCTAAAAAGTCATCGGCAGGGATGGCCTTCAAAATGTGCGGCAATTCAAGTTGAATCTCTTCAACGGTGTCCCGGGAGTGGTCTTTTGTGTTTAGGAAATGATATGGGTTTCATTTTTGGTACCAATCGAGATTTGACGTGTTTGAGGCACCAAATGGAATTGACCAATCCTTTGAAATTCCAACATCATCAGCAAGATCTCCAATTGTAAATCGTCGGTTTGCAAGCATCAAATCTTTATTTTTTTGGATGTGAGCTTCATTGGTTGAGGCGGATGGTTGTCCAAAGGGCTCTTCGTCTGCCTTTGAACTGTTTATACCACTTCTAAACGTTTCTTTTGATATAGGAATGCTCACTGAATGCCTTCTGTAAACAAAATTTAATGCAAGTTCTTCGCTGAATTAATTCAGACATTTCAAAAATCGCCAGAATCAGTTTTCGAGTCTCACAAAGCCAAGCATAATGCAAACACTAATGAATATTTAAACGTCAAATTTCGCACAGATGTCAAGGACAGTGCCATCAACCTAAAAAAAAGAATTTAAATTCCATAAGCTGCAGGACTTGAAAATTGGTCACACTTTTTTGGATACAGAAATAAATAATTCTCTTTGGCTTCATTGTAATGTTAGTTGACACTTTTCTCATTTTTAAGTTATAAATTATATTCAAAGCTATTTTATTTAGATATATGTATTTACAAAATGAGAATTTATATTGTAATTTCAGAATTAAAAGAAACTTAAATTTTTCTTTTATATCATTAATAATAAACAAGAAAGGATTTTCATCATTGTGAGGAAGGGTTAGAAATGATGCCTATTTTATATTGACATGTCAGGAACAAATTTGAATTTAATAGTAATAATACTACAGCCTCGGTAAATACTCTTATTAACACAGTAAGATAGTAACTTTTTAATAAAATAACAGCATGTGCAATAATATAAATCATAATATCAAAGGTAAATGTTATTTGAAACATTCATGGGGAAAAAAATACATAATACCTAATGTTTTTTAAATGAAAAAAATTACAAATGTACATCATTGATCACTGGCAAATTTTGAAATATTACACCTTGAAATAATATATTAGTTCCGAAAATAAAAAACATATCAAAACTTTGAAGGGGTAGGAATCTTTTCTTTTACAAATAAAATAACACATTTTTTACAATTATAAATATTTTATATTAATCCTACAAATTTCAAAAATGTTTACTGAAAAACAAATTTAAAGCAGAATTCATATGGAGTCAAACAATTGCATCTCCTTAGCAAAATCCCCATGTTGAACTTAATTACATACACTTTTTATGCTTGCTGTTTATCAAATTAGCATATGAGCCCATAATTAGTAACAAAGGGATCTGCTTTATTTACATATTTAATTAATCATGCCAGAATGAAAACTGTGCTAATAATTTTTTAGATGTATAAAAACTATCTACAGCAGTTAATGACACATGATGTTACATTCATGTGTATAAAAAATAAAATTTAATTATGAATTTAACTGTGAATCTGATATAAAATGTAATAAAAATGCCTTTTTATAGTTTTTAAATAATTTCATCAGATAATAATAACATGATTAAAAAAAAGTTACACTATTTTTGAAATAAAATTTGCAATATAAATGAGTAGATAATTTTTACATCCTAAGATTAAGAAAGTAACAAACAGAAAGTGCTGTTATAGATAGTCTATTGATTTAAATAAAGGGACACCAAGCAAAGCATACTAGTTGCGTTAATAACCTATTTCAAGTATCTAATCAAGATTTTTGCTTGGACCTACGATTTCCATTCACATTTTCTTTGTTTTTCGTGTTATTTCACTTTTTTCATCTCTCATTTAATAAATAAGGTTGGTTAATTAGTGAAGTTTTATGCCAAACAATTGAATCTTTTTCAATAAAAACAATTTTTTAAAAGTGCAATCAGGTTATCAAAAGTGCAAAATAATATGTTTAAATCAAGTAATAGTCTATTTGATCAAACTAAACTAAAATCATCTCTCATCAGGATTTTTGTGTCGAATTCATTTTTAAGCTTGTTAAAAAAAGCTTCTATAGTTTCAATCTTAAAAATTTAAAAGTACTTTAGATTTAGTTAAAGTTTTGGCTTATTATCTTTGGAAATTTTACCATTTTTTTGTAGATGCTGCAGCAGAAGACAGGTATCGAATTCATAGTAGGTTTGTGGGGCATATTTTTAGATAATGTTACAAATTTTTTGGGAGCAGATTTGGTAAAATAGAATTAGAAATTAATATATATATATATTTTAATTTTCAAATGAAAATTTCTATGCTTTGTTGAAATAGCATTTGATCCTTTTTTTTACAGTAATTCTATGAATACAGTGAACACTGTGATCACATATCCCTTTAGAAATTTCTTTTTCTGTAGCATTAATTAGATAATATTCTAATAGTACACCTTGAGATATTATAAGTGCTTGGACAATTTTATTAAAATCAAATAATTTTTTATCTAATAAAAATACCTTCATCTGGGACAATGAGCAAGTCTATCAAAAAATCACCTGATCATTATTTTCAGAAGGGGTGAGCAATAGAACACATTACATTTAACATATATTGTAATGCTACAAAAGCGATATACCCAATTTTCCTAAAAAATATATTTTCATTTATATATGTGACAGTTCACATATACAAATGACAGTTCAAACAGCATATAGCAAAAAAAAAAAAATTTTCTTATTCCTAAGTTGAAAATTATAATTCTAGAAGTCTGTTTTAAAAAAATTTTTATCTAATTAAACATGCAATTAATAATAAAAATTAATGTATTGCCATTTAAATACCTTTTTTGAAGTTGTCTTTTCTATAAAATCAGATGACCCTTCATTTAAATATGTAAATAATGCACCTGCTGCAACTCTAGTTTTTAATTGAGCTTCATCAACTTCATGGGCCCATTCTACTGTTCCCCAGTTTTGTATCTAAATTAAAGAGTAACAATGAATTTATATTTCATATATGACAAAAAAAATATTTATGGAAAGTATGTTTCTAGTTTATACATACCTGAAAAATGGTTTCTAATCTAGATAGAGCAACTACTTCTTTTACATCAATCACATGATTAATTACAGCCAAAGTTAAAATAAGAGACTTTAAATTCTCAGCAGTAAAGTTAATGCCTATTTTAAAAAAAAAAAAAAATTAATTTCAGAATAAATATTTTAATAGTATTTTGAAATTCAACAAAATTAGTGTAAATCATTATCTTCTTTCAGTTAAAATATAAAATTTTTCATAAGTTCATTTGGTTACATATTAAAAAATCCATAAATCACATATTTACTAATCCGTTTAATTAAAAGAATATAATTACAAATTAAGGTTTATATCATGAATTTTTATTAGAAACCTGTAATTAATTTTTAAATAAGTTATTCTTAAACAATAATTTTTTTTTTTTTACATAGTATTTAAATTCTTAATGAAAAATAAGTAGCAAGAATTACCAATTAAACACCAATAGTTGTAAGAAAGAAGCTGCCTTTTGATTTTGGCTAAAGTTTCATCAGGAACTGGATTGGTACTTACATCTTCAGAAATATAAATTTTTACTTGATACCTATCAAAGTATATTAATATTTAAATATACTTGACTTACTTTATATTTAAGACAATATTTAATAATTTAATTTACCTATTTTCAAACCATTTTAAGAGTGGATCCCATTTTTGTATCTGTAATTCAGCTAAATTTGGAGGTTCACTGGATCTAAAACTAAATAATGTGTTACAATATAATTTACTAATTTTTAAAAAATAATATATTTTTTTAAATCAGAGTAAATTATTAAATAAAAAAACATTCACATTAAAATGCTCTCTATACACTTAAGCATTATAAAAACATAAATGTAATATAAAAAATAACATTAAAATAAAATTGAAGAATTTAAGATTCTAAAGAATTGAAAGTCATACCAAAATAAAAAATCTGGATATTTGCTTAAAAACAAAATTTTTACTATAAAAGTGATTTTTTTTTATAGATTAAGGAACTTAACGCTCCATTTATGTATTCACCAATAAGCAGTGATGGAATGAAAGCACATAATATTATAGAAAAAAAGCCAGTTTCTGAAAATTAGATCTAAACAAACTAATGTTCTGTTAACAATTACAATGAAAGCAAGCAAGAGATGATATTTTCCTGACAATTTGAAATCTCCATATTAGCTAGACAGTTCAAAACTCTTGATCAGTATAATATTTTATTATTAATTTGGCCTTCTGTATATAATTTTTCATTTTAGGATATTTTCATTCATTAGTACACACAGATATAGCTTATAAATTACATTTTGTTTATTTCTGTTAAAGTATGGTTTACTTTCAATGTCCACAATTTTCTTTTTTCTTTGCATACAGAAAGTTGTTAAATTTTCTCTCTTTTTCAAAAAACATTTTTAGATGGCAAGTTCATAGAATTGATCATTATGAAACTTTAAAAAAAATGTACATAGCAGTCTATAATCTGCATCCTAAACTTTAAGGCTTTTTAGTGCATAATTCACAGAAAATATTTTTTCCATGTCTTAACTATTTTATGAATTTTATAGAGCAAATTGAAATTAAAAAATATGTTGAATGTAATGAAAGTATCCAATAATAATGAAATATTATACCATAATGTATCGGAAGCTAGGTATTGTAACATTCCATCAACAATATCATCTGAATTTTGTCGACATGGATTATCAATTGCAGTATTACATAAAGCCGTCTGAGAGAAAAATAAACAAAAATATTGAAACATGATAAGGATAACATAATATTTCATAAGGTATTATTTGATATCTATATAAAATAGCAAAGTAACCAAAATTTGGAAATTTTATTAAAAGTTAAAATTAAAAATACATAAAAACTAAATGGATACATTAAAAAACAGTTTTTAAAAATATTTATATTTAATACAAATAAAACATAATACCATCAATTTTTGCTATAAGTATTTTTAATAAATAATAAAATATATTAGAGGAAAAAAAAAATTGCTGACTGCTGCATCACTACATTATGAAATAAACATACTTACAATATGCATGCTATGTTGTCGAATTATATTTTGTTGCATATCCCATTCTGTAGCAATGGCTGTAGCTAGAGCTTCATTTGGGACTTGTAACAAAGTACCTGAAGGTGTTTTTAACTTCCGTTTATCAAGACATATTTCAAACCTACCTTTAAATAAAATAAATGCATAAAAGAATTAACTATGAGAAAAAAAAATACCATATAATTATTCAGCAACATTTCAAATTCCTTACCATCAGATTCAGAAACATGGACATTTCTGTAGAACCTCTTTACTGGAGCTATTAAAAAAGTTCTTATCAAATAAATAAACATAAGCTTTAAAATAGAAATTATATAACTTAAATTAAACAAATTTGAAATCATTATATTGGAAAAGTTAATTTGTTAAAGTTTTAATACAGAAGAAACTGCCTATGTTTTGTCCTGATTATTCTGTATAAGAAGATGTATAATAATTTATTTCAATGTTCAGAATCCATAAATAGATTTATGATGTAACAAAAATATTAGTATGCTCCAAACTCAAGAATATTTATATGAATGTAATTAAACCAATATAATTTAGTGGAGGTCAGAAACATTGTACAACAATTTATTAGTAACAAACCACAGATTTTATTTTTAAATAAATATAAAATCTTTTCATTTTTGAAATTAAATTTAATAAATTGAATATAATTGATGTAATAAATAAATAAGAATAACTTTTTTGAACTTTTCTCTTTTTCTATAACTAAAATTAATTAATAAGAAACAATAAAAATAAATTATATTGAAAAAAAATTATCCCTAAAGCTGTTTCTCAGTTGAACCTTTGAAAAATTGTGTAAATTAATTTAGCATTTAAAAATAGTCAGAATGATTAATGATAAACTATTTGAATTTGTAATAAAAATGAAATATTACATAGAAATAAATGCAAAAAGATTAGTAATATATATATATATATATATATATATTGCTAATCATGTATATGTTTGTACAATGCTAGATGAGTTTTTGACTTGCATCCAGTCGTCTGGTGAACAGAAATATCATGGTTTATAAAATTTTACTATGGCTCTCATGTATATGTTTATTTCATTCTACATGAAAAAATATATATTATATTTATCTTATATATAAGATAAATTATAATATACATTTTTATATAAGATAAATTATAATATATGTTTTTTCATGTAGAATGAAATAAACATATACATGACAGCCATAGTAAAATTTCAATTAGATTTACATGATATCTGCCCAAGACAACTCGAACATAGTTTATATTTTTTAGCTAAAAAAGGAATATGTTTCAAGTTGAGGAAATGTAATGCTAGATAGCATTTTTATATTAGGTTTCATATATGTTAACGAATCAAAATTCATAACATGAAAAAAAGAAGCAATCGAATTATATATGTATACAGATTTCAATCCTAAACCTTATTGAATCTAAATAGACGGCTATTATGTCTACTACACGTTATCAGAATACAATGCTAGATGAGTTTTTGACTTGCATCCAGTCGTCTGGTGAATAGAAATATCATGGTTTATAATATCTTGAGAGTACACATTCCTTGATAAAGCTATTCTCAAGAAGTTATATTTAATTTCTTGTAGGTTTTACCGATTTCCTGAACAGCTTGTTTCCCACCCCATTATTGTAGAATTTGTATAAATATTTGTTTTTCTGATCTGCCAATGCAGTTCTACTGTTCTCCCTTTAATGACTTCCAGTGTTGCAGTTTATGCACACTTAGGATTTTGAATAATTTATTTATTTTTTTAAGAAGTTTGAATGCAAGACATTTCAGGGTTTTAATACTGTGAATGTTAATATGGTTTTGTTACACAATTTGATTGTTTCTAAGAAGCATACAATAATTTGTTTGTAGTGAATACTGGTGTGGTTTTTGCTGGCCAAAATGGTCTTGTTTCTAGTTCATTCTTTGATTTTTGTGGGGTTTTTTTTTTTTGTGTATGTGTTCTTTTTATATATATAATAAACATTGCAAAACTTGAAATTAATATTTCATTATCAAAAACGCGCGCCTCACATTTAGTTTTAAGTCACAATTTTCTAGAAAATATTATACACTCAGAAATTATATAATTTTAAAAATCATCTTCATATGCATATTAAGCAAACAGGAAGAAAAATAAATATTTCTTTAAATGAGAAAATTCTTACAATCATTTATTTATTTTGTGAATGCATCACTAACAAAAATGTAATAAAATGAGATTTAAATTGTGCGTGAATTTAACACTGTAAAACACACCTGGATAATTTCTATGCAATGTTCTACATGCAAAATGCTTTGAAGCAACTAAAAGTGAACGAATGGAAGATACGATAGCGGAAGACATTATGAAACCAAATACAAGTACAAGATCATTGAGAGTTTAAAATGCAAACTTGTTTGGATTTATGTTAGCTGATGCTGCTTTATCTCAATTTATCCAAATACAGTTAAAATACTAGGGATAAAAAGAATTGAAGAAAGATAAAAATTAAATATTTATATAGGAACTACCCTAAAACTCGAAATTCTTGACTTCATTGCCTATGGCGGATCATAAATTCAATTTTAAAAGAAAGGAGTAGTTACATGTACTTTACGGCAGCTAATAAATAAATTAATAAGATGGATAAATATAAAAATGTAAGAAATAGATAAAACAACAGATCAAATAGCCAATATTTTAACAGTGGAATGGTGATAAGAAAATATGAAGTACAACTAGTACTAGAAATAAAAGTGAATAAAAATTAATAATTCCCAGAAAGAAAAAGCTGGTTACCCCATATCTTACAGGGTTAGAAGACTTTTCGAAGAAATCGATGCATCATTGCGGTTTTATAAGATGCATCCTCAGATATATCAAATATTCAAGTATAAGAAAGAACTTCATTTTCAAAAGCGCTTTGTAGTCTGTTTCTTGATTCTACATATTTTACTCATTGAAACAAAATGTGTTCATGTGTTCAACTGTTTCTGCAGTTTTGCAGATTGAGTATAATGGAAATGGAAATCAGGTCAAAATCTGTGGAGCTTAGAATTAGAATGATGTGTCTTTGTCTGAAACCTGGATAGAAGAATATCTTCTTTTCGATAAGTAGGAAGAAGTCTATGAGAATGTTCAATACTATCCAAATACCTGAGTTTCTGAGCAAATTTGCCTCTATCCCCTGTTCTGTTGCTCTTACCTGGGTTTCCTTTTTTTTGTTGAAATGCGAGATCTTCCTGAGATATCCCATGAATTATTATTATATCTGCTGCAGATTTTGCGAGAGAATCTGTCAATTCATTCTCTGTAATACCAACATGCCCTGGGGGCCAAATAAATTCGATGAATAAATTTAATTGCAAATATCTTTAAGTCTATTGCCAAGGAATTGGATGATACGATTGGAATGAATATTGCAATTCTGAAATGCCTGTAGTACTACAAGACTGTCTGTAAGAATAATATATACATATATATGAGATGAAAGAATATAAAGTAGAAAAGATTAAATGGAGTGCAAGAGCTTCTTCTGAAAATACTGTCGTAATTTGTAATCTGTCTTAATAAAGACTTGTGAAAAGGAATTGATGACTGCTATTGAATGTTTAAGTTATGTCATAGTTATCAGAAAGAAAGGAACTTAAGGCTCATTCCCACCGAGGCGTGAAGCGCTGAAGAATCGCGAGGCAGGCAAGAAAATATTTTCGACCCCTTCACAGCGAAACGTCAGAAATAGCATTACGCCCAGTGAAGTTCCGCTTCGAGTTGAAAGTTGGTCAACTCGAAGCGGTGGATTTCAAATCCGGTTTCAGGCGAACGTGGTGAGGCTAGTAATTGGTCAACGCTTTCAAGCTTAAACGCCTCGGTGGGAACGAGCCTTTAAAGGAGGATAAAATTTTATGAAAATATTTAGTAATGGTAGAAGACTTTGAATAAGATTTAATCTTGGTATGTCCTTGCAGTGCTCCTGTCCTAGATCTTCTCAAACGACTTTAGCTAGACTAATGACTGACCACACTAAGAGTTTGACCTTTAATGGAAACGAGAAGGCATTTACTCTTTGACATTGTTCGGCCATCGCGTCTCCCTCTCATCTCATCGATTGTATTGGTGTCTCTGTGAGGCAACTGTTGAATGAGGGGAAGATCGTTTACGATCTATTGATGCAGAAGGATCTACTGGACTGGGTTTAGGATTCTAAATCAAGGGGATAAGCAACAACAACTACATAAGATTTTGGTTATGCCTTTTCATAAAGTGTTTTGGATAAAATCGCAAAGGTCATTGTGATTTGGCGTCAAAACGTTTTTCCCCAAAGTGCTCCAAATGAGGGATGCGATCTTAAGTAAAGAGAATTGCAACCCTAACAAGCGATAGCTCGAATTTGAATTAAAAACAAAAAAAAAAAAATGCTGAAATTTTTAGTAAGTTTAATTAAAAAATTAAGAAAAATTACTGAAAATTTAAGGAAATTTTAGTGAAAAATATACTTAGCCCGGATGCTGGAATATGATTAGACAGCATTATTCATATCAACATTGGATTGTACACCACCCAGAATAATGTTCTATTTCATAATGACATCCATGTAGATTTCTCTTCCAATCAGTCACTGTATTCAGCTCACATTCAATCTCCGTATCCGCAATCGAACGGCTACGGAATCGGTCATACGTAATTCTTATAATATCATACAAACTATGAGATAATATAGAGATCGTACTATTTTTGATTGAGTGAATCACAAATTTTGACGAACAGATCTCTAGATTTTGTGCTACACCATTAAAATTCGCTGTGCATCTCCACATATATCCATCAGGTTTATCTTTCATAACAGTTAGAATCATTTCCACAAATAGACTCACTATTTCCTTAGCAATCAAACCTTCTAACATAAACCATTCAATAATTTTCAAAATACCTTGACATTCGAAACCCCGTAGAAACGCATATTGAAGCACCCTTTCTTAAATAATAAGAACGCCTAGAATTTTTATTACCGAAATAAAATTCTTCTATACCAGACATCACTAACCGAAAGACTTTGGCATATAAGGAAAAAAACAACTGCAACCGCACGAATTGGTAACGAACGTAAATGAATAGTTCAACATTTCCAGAACATTCAGTAATTGAACTAAACCATGTAATTAATCTTGGGCAATCATGCATTAGAGATACTTTAGTTACCACATTTGGCGAATTTCGCTTACTTGGCTGCCAAAAAAGTCGCCAAATCCCGACTGTTCCTATTTTTACGATTTGGCCTTTTTTTTGAACTTATGTTCATTAAATGCTTATATTTTCAATTCAAAATACTGTGCAGCATTGTTATATTTCCTTTTCTGCATTAAGTCTAATCTGTAATAAGTAATTTCGGCACACGTATAAGTTTTAAATTATCTTTAAACTAACTCTGAAAAACTGTCTGAATCTTTTAGATTGCTTGATAGTATTATGAATTTGTAGCTACAGTTCCAAAAATGAATCTCTGCTGATGGGAATTTGGAGGCAATAATGATTGTCGCTTAAATTGGGTGGTATTCTTGACTTGAATTTGTAATTTATACTCGCCAATTTATACAGCTTTATCTCGATTTATCCAATTGGGGCTTAGTAATGAATGTGAAGGGGGAAAAATCTTGCAAACTCATTTGGATGATAGTGTTGTGTGTTTGCCACTTACGACACCTTTCACAAGACTACTATTGACAAACAATAAAAACTACTGAAATAATCTAAGATACTACTGAAAAATCTCATCGAAGGTTGGTATCTCTGTTTAAGATAAGTATCTCTGTTTATAATACCGCTGAGTATCTTCTGATCTTCTGGGCATATTATAGCTCTGCCTAAATAATACAAACTTTACTATGAATAATGAACAATGTATAAAATTCAATGTTACTTTCTCCATCAAAGATCGTTGTTGAGATACGTTAAAAAATACAGATAATTACAGGTCTTTCCTCATTTTTGTTTTGTGTGTCAAACTTCATTGTAACTACAAAAGTCTAAGTTATTAAGCCTACAAATATTTATTTTTTCTTTTTTTTTGTTATTACTGAATTATAACTAAATTATAGTTCAAGAATCCGCTACACTATCATGAAGTTATTTTTATTTTATCTTTATTCACTAACTGGTTATTGAGATATTCGATAGCATAGTACCCCATCTTTATATCGTATATGATGGGAGACAAAGAAAAATTATTTACATATTTTTTACAGAATTCTAAACAGATTTCCCACAAGATCGCCTTCTCCAAGGGTGTAGAAAACGATAGACGATCAGGAAACCATGAAAATAAATAATGGTTCTAACGGGAAAACTCCAAAAAATAGTTTGATCATTTTTGAAACATAAATGAAAATCGAAGTCAATACACATTTTATTCATTATAGCAAACAACAAAGTGAATAAACTAAAATTGTTGTTGATTAAAAAATTTCGAGAGATTTTATCGTTAAAAAGGATATTATTCATATTATCTGTTAAACAAACAATATGTATAAAAGTGAAGTTTCTTCTGTAGTTTTCAGAAAAAATTTCAATATTAGAAAATGAAGCGAAGCTCATGTCAGAAATAATAAAGGCAAAAGATAGAGTGAGTCATAGGTATAGAAAGATAGATACAGAGAATAAACAATTTTAAAACATGTACTAGATGCAAATGGCGAATAAGTAAGTAGAGCCACATTTATAAATTCTTATTTTAAATGAATTCGTTCTTTTGAAAATTGATGAATATACGTTTGGCTATCAGAACTGGCGTGAATTATATCTGCTAAGTATCAATAAATTGAAAGTTGTTTGTCAAAATTTATTCTTTGAATAAGATTATCAGAAGTGGGGATGAAAGGTCATTTTGAATGTCTCACGTCGATAGTATCGTAAAATTCTTTATCATTTATTGTATCACCTGCTAAGATACAAGTGCCACAAAGAAATCAGTCCAGGAATTAGAACGAATATGTCAAACAGCGGATTTTGTTATCTTTCAAGAGATCCACCTGATATTGAGGTAATTTTTGTCTCTAATTTATTATCTTGAGGTAATTTGTTAAATCTAAACAAATTTAAAAATTATTATTTTAAAAAATTAAATTCAAAATTTATATTTTGTAAGTAATTTTTTATATATATTTTTGTTGATGATCTAAATTTTTGTTTTATAACTGTTTTAAAACACTGAAATATTTATTTTTGAAATAAATAATGTTTAGAACTTAGTTAACCGAAATAAAAGTATTATTTTATACTACATGAAAAATCCAACCTCTCCCGCCTAAAAATTCTGCTACACATGTAAACATTCTTTTTATAAATGTATTTTCAAAACCTATCCGTTTGGAATGTGTTTTTGCATAAATACAATTTAATAGCTTTGAGAATATATATATCTCAAGTGATCGGTTTAGTGATTTGTGTAGCATTTATAAAATTAATAAACCACATAGTTTTTGGGTCGAATTCTTTTTCACGAATGTAAGAACTTTTTTTTTTTTTTTTTTTTTTTTTTTTTTTTTGTAAAAATTTTTTTCTTTTGTACACAAATGTAAGAACTTTTTAGATTTTTCAAATTCAGATTAAAAGCAGAATTATTTTACTTCATGATTTCTGTCTGAATAATTAGAAAAGATTTAGAATATTTTCCCTTTTAAATTTTAATTAAAAAAAAAAGCAAAAATAATCCTTAATTTGTTTTTGTTTGATTTGATTTGATAACGAAACTACTAGGTATTTCTCCACTAAAAACAAATTATTGCTAATATTTGCACGATACATTTAAATGTATGATTAGAACAGTGCATGTGTTTAAATGTTTATTCTTTAACTCGTTCATAATGTCTGTTAGTGAATTCTTTAGTTCAATTCTAAATAATTGTTTATTGAGGAAATGGTATGCAGTGAATAACAACAGCTGAACGACGAGGAAAACCTGAGCAATTTAAATAAACATTTCCAGATGGCTTCATCTGGTATTTATATTATTGACAATTCTTTTTTTATTAATATTAGAATAAAAGTTATGTTCAAGGACGGCCTTTAGGGTTAATGGCACATCATTTTCCATGTCAAAATTCTTCGTTAAGAAGTTCTTATGAGCTAAAAATTTGGAGGCAAAATTTTTTTCCAAATCTGAATATAATTTTATTATTTTAATCTTTAAAATCTGTTAATTAAGTTAAAAACGATGATGTAAAATAATGTTGTAAAAACTGAGGTTAGTAATTAGAATAAGCTGTGTAGCTATTACTTTTAATGAATTCTGAAATATAAAACTTTTAAACAAATTTTAGTAGTTTCTTTTTTTGACAGAAATTTAAAATACTTTATTATTAGAATAGAAACTATAAATTTTGTATGAATTTATAAATTATAAATTTTATATGGCATAATATATTTTATTATTATATATTTTATGTGGCATAAGTATATACTTATTTTTTTATAAATTATATACTTTATCTAGTAGCAAGTTAAAAGTTATCAAATAAATAAAATTCATAACTTTGTACCATTGAAGTATTAGCTTTATTAAGTCTTGAAATAGCTAATATAGGGTGTCAGAAAAATGTCTTTATTCTTTTAAAAATTGATTAACAAAGACCAATGTATATTCACGCATATTTTTTTTGTATTTAATTTATACATAATAGCCGAATTTTGTTTCCACATTATGGATCGAATCACATTATGATTATGACCAAACATTAGGATCCGTAATTCAACAGTATATTAATGGAAACTGGCAGCCTATGGGATTCTTCTCTGTGTCATACACCAACCCAACAGATTTATTCCACACACGATCTAGAATTCTTGGCTGTTTATTCTTCCACCAAACATTTCCGATATTTATTGAAGTGCCTGAATTCACCCTATTTACTGATTGCAACTCACTCGCATTCGTTTTTCATCAAAAGATGAAAAAAAACCTCTCTTAGTTTACAGTGGACATACAGCATATACCAGGAAAAGATAACATTATTGTTGATGCCTTGTCGAAACTTGATGAATTGCAGACCACAAATTGATTACGAAACGATTGCCATAGCTCGTGAGTCAGATATGAAACTAAAAAAACGTCATCTATAAAAAAGACTCGGGAAATAGGTCTAAATACTCCATAAAATGACAAAACTCTAATATTTGAAATATCTAATATATCACTACGACTATCTTGATTCTTTTCTTTCGGTGGTTCTATTTTCTTATTAGCCGCAGCTTTCTAGTGGTTCGAGAAGTATTGATCAATCCATTCAAACATTTATGGAATCTTCATTTATTTACAAGCAATATTTACAAAGATATACAGGGTTGATGGCAACAGTTCAAAGGCAAAAAGCTCAATTGGAAGACAAATGTTCTTTTTAGAATAAAATAACTCGTTTTCACAGCAACTGCTGGTCTCCACGGCAACAGCCAGTCTCCACAGCAACCAACAGCCCATCTCCACGGCAACAGCGCAATTCTGAATCGGTTCCAAACGATTTTCATAAAACTACCACGTGACGCTGCGTGGCGCGAACAAAGCATACAAATTCCAACAGCCGGCATCTTATTAAAATCAATGTTTCAGCGAAATATGTGGACATCCCTCAGTTCCTTGCCAACAGTCTTTTGCTTACTTATCATCAACAGCTATTCGGTGTGGCTTGAAGCAACTCCTATACTAGACATCATAGCCCAAAATAGTCACTGATGGATGAAGAAGAAAAGGATTTCTCTCACTTTGGATGGCCTATAATAATCACGACTGATTAAGGAACCCATTTTGAATCATATCTATTTTTGGAATCGTCCAAATTAATGGGATGCAAAAGATAACGTATATTGGCTTATCATCCACAATTAAATCTTGTATTTAACGTTGGCATCGTACAATAAGAAGGCGCCCATTATGTGGCATGAAAATCAAGGTTGGGTAAAATCACTTCTGATCACTCTACTTGAATTACGCACAACTTCAAGCACCAATTTTCATTCCATACCAGCTAGCTTCTTTATGATGAAAACACCTGTTTATCATGTGACTTCTTCGAAATAAATCTAACGAGTCCCAATCTGAATTTATTAAAGTCTTAAAGGAAAAATTTCAAGAGCAAAAACGTGTTCCATTTACAAACCAACCGTTTAAGTCAAAAACCATTTATATTTTAAGACTTAAAAAGTTGATCACATATTTTTGTTAAGAACAGACAGCGTTCGCCAAAGACTTCAACTACCCTATCCAGGACCACATGAAGTTTAAAAAAGAACTGACAAAATAAAAACAAAATCAACATCAAAATAAAGTATAAAGAAATCAATGTTTCAATCGATAGAGTAAAAAACAATTTTCCAATGCTAATTCAATTTGTAAAGCCACCACACACGCAACTCTACCGACATGGATACAATGTTGGTCACGCCGGAATGAACTTTGAATCTATGACAATCCCAGTTAAAAATCTATAGCTTGACTTGATTGAAACATCCATCAACTTGATTGAAAAAGTCTTATCAGCCTTCTTGTCTTTGGATATCAGATTCACATATTCCAAAAGTTTCCGGCAAAGTTCAACCCTGGGGTTTCCTACCTGGACTGAATCTATTGGAAACATTTCTTGGCTTATATAATAATTATGTATGTCCTCGGCTAGAAAATGGAGCTTTGTTCGGGTTTCACTGATTGGGTTCGAACTGAGCTTAACTTCAAAGCTCTGTCTACGAGACCGTTTCGTCCCATATCACAAAAAAAAAAAAAAAAAAATAATAATAATAATAATAATAATACTTAAAAATAAAGAAAAATTAGGAATTCTATTCGTTAGAATTGAATGAAGCATGGAAAACATTAATCTAAAAGTGTTTCACAAATTAGGCACAAAATAAAAACAAGTAGGCTTATTTTCTGACTAAAAAATATATATGAAAATTGAAAAAAAAAAATAATCATAGTATCTGAGTTCATTGCGTAATCAACTTTAATTTGGAGTGTGCTCACTTTTAGCTGATATACAGATACGACAGCAATATTCCATGTTTATTAGCTTAGTTGGTAGTAAAGCCCATTGCTGTGTCAAAATAGTTCAAAGACCCTGAGGGGTTGTAAGTTAAGTGCAGCAATATTATTTAGAATTTCTCAAACTTTCTTAATCTGCTTCATAAATACCCCCAATAGTTTTGGTATGAAGGTAATTAATCATCAACCAAGTTTTGTATGGCCTAGCATTATTATATCTTAGGATGAAAGAATCTTAATAAACTGTACCTACATAAGGATAAACAATTGGAAGATGAATGTCGTGCCTATATAATTCAGCAGTAATGTGCCGCTTAGGGCGATAAACAGATTGGTGCATCCATACAAAGAAATATCTGCTCTCGCACATTCATTGAATCCTGCAAATCTGTCTATTTCATTGATATGTCTAGGATACACATTTTGGTAAGGTTTAAGTTTCAGCGTGGTGTGCGAAATACACACAATTTTTTGAATATCTTGAATATAGCTTTTCTTCGTGAAGCCTTCTGTTCACAGTGAATCTAGATGCTACACGTCTAGTGGTTGATGCTAGCAAAGATTTCCGGTGGCTTGGTACAGCTGTTCGGTGCCTCCTTGCAGTTATCTGAAAATAGCGGCCATCTATTCCACTTGTAGTTCTAGATTTTCCCAGATTTTATCGTGTAAAAGTGTTCTCAGGAAAATGCAATTCCCATGGTATTAATTACATTACATTAGCTTACATTTAACTATCTTCCAACATAGGATTGACTAAGGCACTCTTCTATCCACCGACTCGCCATCATAACTCTTCAAATAAATGATATCCAGTACTCATATCTCTCTGGAACTCGGCGCCACAGGTTTCGGGTTCCAGTTGCAGGGTGACATAGATGTTTATAGTGGTTCGGAATCCACTTTAAACAGCAGATCCCCGTTTAATATAACTGTAAGGCGTAGGGCTGATAACCTACTCCGTAAAAGAAAACATTTCCTGTCTCGAAATCTGTCAGTAGGCAGACGACATAGGCTCAACATGGGGCTGTTGCTCCAATAAAGAAGACGAAGTAGAAGCACTCATATTTAACACATGATAATGTCGAAATTTCATTGCACAATTTTTACTTACAGGAACAACAGACACTTATAAAGCTTGTTTTCGGCCACATGTCTTATAATGGTTAATGGCAACAGCTCGATTAATTTACTTAACTTGTTCTGATGAGTATTATTTTTTAACACACAGTGCGTAATTTTTATAAAACTTTATTTAATTTTGACCAAGTAATTGCATTTTTTTTTCTTATTTTTCCTTAAATTTTGGGTAACTAAGGTATTTTTTAAAAGTATTATTATTAGACATTTCATGGTTTTAAGATATTCTGAATTAATTATCGATTAAAAAAGTTTTTATTTTTTATTTTGAAGAATTATGTTTTTAATAATTTGTTGGTAAATAAATAAATTTTCTTTATCAGCAGCCTTTTTTTTATAAATAATTTTTGTATCACAACTGCAGCATTTAACCTACTTCAGCGAAATCTTATCTAAAGCAAGTTGTCTCACTTTTATGATAAGGTTTTACTGAACAAGTGAGTTACACAATACAAACTCGGGATTACGTACGGTAAGCAAAAGCGAGAAAAAAGACAATCAATGTTCACTAACTGGGAAAGTTATGTGTTTGTATTTGTATGTGATTCGAAATTTTTATGGTAAAGTTTAAAAAATTCTATGCTGTTAATGTTGTTTAACAATTTTTTTTATACACAATTACGAATGCACATATTGGGGAATTTTTGGAATTACGGAATGCACAATAGAAGAAAAAATTACTTAATCTAGAAGATTAGGAAGAGAACAATGATTGATTTAGGTCTTTTAGCTTATATAAAATATCGGCTTCGTATGTGCTAATTCTTAAACATCAAATTAAGTGTTGTTTTTGTTTTGGAATATCTGGCATTTTGATTTATGGTCATACGCCAAACATTTCTTCAGACATTTTACGTTAGGTTGTAAAGAATGCTTTGCACACGATGTAATTTCCGGTTATGAGAACCGGAGGAAAAATTGGATTTTTGCTTCTGTAATTTCTTGGATTATTCTTTGTGTCTTTAAGTATTGTTAAATCTCCTACCGGCGACTTTTGGAACTATTTATTTTATTTATTTATTTATTTATTTATTATTATTATTTTTTTTTTTTTTTTGTGGAATCTACCTTCTCATGTTTTTATTAGATTTGCTATTATATGTGCCATTCTGGTTGCTGTTCGAAATGCAGATGGGTTTGATCAGATTAATTATGGTAATATGCAAAAAATATTTAGTGATAAAGATAGTTGATACAGATTTCTTGAGAGTATTTGTGCACAGGAAGAGGATTAAATTAATAAAATTTATTTAACAACTTCCATTTCTCTAGAAATCTTTTCCTCCTCCCGTATTGACACCCAAGAGAAATATTACATTGTCATTAAATATTACTTAAAATTTAAGGGAATCAAAAATTTGTATTTTTCGTAACATTTGAATCTCATTAAGTTTCCAGGTTGAATATTAGTTTAGACGAAAGTAAAGTTTCCAAAACTATAAAAATAAAGAGGCAAAACTATACTACATACCTTTTATTTTCATTAATCTTTTCTAATATTTTATCTTAAAGTCGATGAAAGTAAAAACAAAAGGCATTAATTTTTTTTTTCTATTACTTTGGCAACAACCGTTTTTGCACGATTTTTCAATATTTATTTGTAATAATGGAATTGGCGCTTTTCATTGACTTGGCAATTCAGGTGTGTGATGTGTCGCCAAATGTTATAAACAGACACAAAGACGATATTCTTGAATATCTTTGGTAATCTTTTCTGATCTAATTAAATTTGTTTCGAATATTTCCATTTAAAAAAAAGCTTTCTGCATGGATTTAAATAATTTCATATTAAATACTTTCTATTTGCTATGCTAATATCTCTTAAAAATTTTGGGAAAAATAAAGTTTGGCAAAGGAATAGACTGAAAAGTCAAAACGTTATTACAGAAAAATTATATTTTTTTTTACAAGAGAAAAGAAAACTTTTTGAGTGAAACAACTGTAATTAATTAATGAAAAAGGGAATCTGTTTTTCTCGGAATTACAGCGCAATTATTTTTATTAATTAGCTATGCTATTAATTAATTTTATTTCTCGAATTCATCAAGACTGTAAAATAGTAATTAACATTCTGATATGAAAATAAATTAACAAACAATAAAATTGTTTTGAAAAATAATGTTTTTATTTTCTTTTAGCAATGCAAATTGAATTACTTCAATAAAAATGTAAATATCATTATTAAGAAAACGAACTAATTATGAAACAGCGAACTAATTAAATTTTATTTTTATGTAAACCCTTTTTTTTTTTTTGTTAAAGAGAACATGACTAAAATTTTCATTATATTATAGTCATAGCATACCCATTCTAATTAATATTTAATTTCTGTAAAAATGATTGTATTTAGAAGTAAAATTTGATCAAAGACTTCAAATATTTATTTGGTTTTTATTTGATTGTGATTTATTATCTCAAGTTTTGTTAAAAATATTTATTTAAATGAAAAAAAAAAAATAACAGAATCTTAATAAGATATTGTAAATCATATATATTTTAAAATGAGTTTGTATTTTTTTATGGTTATATAAATTAATTAAAAACGCTCTTAAGTCCCTTAAATAATTTTGCACTGTATTCTCTGTCGTTTAAAGTAATTTATTTTATTACAATAAATAATAGATTTTCTCTCCTTTATATCCTAGAAAACTGTTATAACATTTATAACTCAAAATAATAATTTTGAATTACGGTGAAGTGAATTTTAGAATTCACTTAAACAAAAATGTTCCAAAATTTATTACTTTTTAAAATTTTATACTCTTTCAAAAAAGTTGAACTTTTATATAATTGACTGTAAGTTTAAGAGAGAACTTTTTTAAATGACTTATTAAAGGTATATTATTTAAATAAATATTACCGATACTGTTATTATATGGATAAGAGAGAATTTTCCAATGAATTTTGCAATTTATAATGAAAAATTTCAATATTATCTAACAAGAATTGTTTTTTGACGATAAGATTTTTTTTTCTATACAGGGTCATTATTTAAAAGGATATTTTTTTTCTTTCGATTCAGCAACATTTTTATTTAATATAATTTATTTTGACAAACTTTTATTGCAGTTAGCGGTTCTAAAACCTTATGAGAATATAGGATTTTATATGATTATTTTGATTTATACTATATTAACAAAACAGAGTCTTATTTAAACTCAAAATTCCCTTCTTTCGTTTTTATTATACCAGATTTGATACTTAACTTTAAAATTATGTTCACTTCATTCTCTATTAAAAATATAAATAAAATAACAAACAATTATTTTTATTACTTTAACTAACAATAAGCCTAGGCTAAGTAACCTAGGTAATAAGGGTCAGTGGTATCATACGCAGATAGCAAGAAGAGAAAGTCAGGATTCAAAGTTCTGGCTGTGTCCGATGCAGTCACTGCTTTCAGAAATGAGGATACTTGATGGCGATTAGGAAGATGTGTGTAAATCTTCTCATATTGACAGTCAGGCAGAAATTTCTTAGATTTTTCCCGTACAATATGCAAATGCTGGGAAGTTATTCTTAAAAATTGTCAGGAAAAGCAATGCCCTCCCCCTTCATTATTGGCAGGTGGAACTGTTGTTTAGGTCAGAGGTCTCCTAAACTTTCCAGCCTTAGGGCCATATTGTTTACTCCAGTAAGTACCAAGGGGCCAAAACCGTTTTAATTTTTCTGCCATTATCTATAATTTCTAGACTGATCGCTGAGTACATGCTCTGAGCGAGTAGGTTTATGTTTGATTCAGGATATATACATTCCAAACATCGATATACATATGCAATACTCTTTACCCCAACATAACACCGAGGGTAATCGCGGGATGTTCACTAGTTTTTAATGTTAGTGGGATTCATTTCAATTATTTGTTAATTGTTATGCTTTTAAGTTAAATTTTCTGCTTATTATGCTATGCTGTCATTAAAAGGTTTACCTAACAAGTCAATAAAACCGAGTTATTATCCTTTCGTGTTTTTTTATTCAATTTATTACAACAATACCTTTTCGCTGTCGCGGGCCGGATTGATAACAGTGGCGGGCTGGTTGGCCCGCGGGCCGTTGTTTGGAGACCACTGGTTTAGGGTCATATGTAAATGGAACATTGATTTGCAAACATAAAAAATAAAACAAATAAAAACAAATAAAAAAGAAATTATTAACGAGTGATAAAAAAATGCAATTCCGTCTTGTTGAAAAAAAAAAAAAATTAAAATTAAACCTCATGCATAGCCTTGATATAACCCCTTCCCCCCTCGCAATATTTTCATTTAAATCTTTTATCTTTTCGTTAATATATTCACTATGCATGGTAATCTTTCTTTAGTTGTTACATAAATTTATTCATGGGAGTTCCACTTTTCAAAAGGAGTAAAAAGTTTAATGCCATTATTCGGTGTTGGTAAGTTACCGAAAAATGAAATATTAAAAATTTTGGCAAAATTTATTAAGATAAAATATATATGAGAAATATTAAAGATATGAGTTCTAATAACTCATCATTCTTAATTAATCGTCTTCAATATCATATAAGTTCCTAAATAATACTATCATTCTATCCAAGGATCCTCAATTTTTTTTTTCACCAATAATCTGTTAACACTATTTTTAAAAATATAATACCGTTAGTTTGGAAAATAAATCATAAAAAAAAATACTGTGAAAATTTCTGCGGTATTTTTTTACGTTAACTCAACTAAAGCACCAAGTAGTTATTTTTTTAGCCGGTGCCATCTGGTGGCGGGAAAATCTGATGGCATAAAAAATAAGGGTTTTCATTTAATTAAAATCTAATTAAAAAATAATGAATACAAAATTTTCGTAATTTTTTTACACAAAAATAATAAATTCAGAGAAAAGAAACTAAGTTTTTTTTATATTTTGTAAGTTTTTTAAGATTGAATATACACATATTTTCTCCATTTTTAAATATACAGATAAATTTTTTTTGAAGTTGTCTTTTATTTCTACTTGCAGAATCTTTTGTCGTTAAATCCTAGAGTTTACAGTAGAGCAAGTGTGGTTCCAAGTGCACAGACGAAAGTCAATAAGAAACATTGGAAAAGAAATCCGGATAAAAAGTGGAGTAAAGTTAATTTTTTTAACTGATCATATTCATTAAAATGAATTTCATAGAGAGAATAACTATTTACACTTTTATACTTTAGTAACTGTTTTTCTTTTTTTCTTTTTACAACTAATTAATAAATATCCAAGAAAATATTCTTATTTGCAATAAAAATGCTGTAATTTTATTTTTTTTAAATTTATGAAATAAAAATATTGGAGATCAGATTTAAAAATTTTGTTTTGTCACATAATTTGAATTTTAAAGTCACAATGTATAATAGAATTCTAGTTACCATTTTTATAAAGGGATTTTATTTACATGGGGATATTTCCAACTGAGTGGCCAGTCGCCAAACGTTACTTTTTCGTCAAGTTCGGAACGCCAAGGTACGATAACTAATTCAAATGACACATCAACTAAGAGGTTGTTTTTTATGACTAATTTTTAAATGTCCATCGAAAGACTGACAAGCGAATTGTATAATAATTGCAATGGTTAAATAATTGATAGCAACGGATAT